>DVZL01002970.1:0-14612 GCA_018236625.1 Lasaia peninsularis
AAATTATTTACACGACTGTTACTTCCACACCACTTTACTGCACAATTTGGCATGTTTTTGTTTTTATTTTATTGTTTCACTGACGTAGTTTGGTTAGTGCCGCCTGGTCGCTACTGAATGAGCTCGCGTTGGTATTCAAGCTTATAGGTGCATTTGCACATATGCGTTGCAGACATTTCGCTTATACATTACAAGTTTATTGGGGTATGTGGTCTGTACTTTATGCATTGTTGAGCGATAGAAAAACAGAAACATATATATGTTTTTTCAATTAATTCAATCTAATATAAGTGATTCTAACCCAAAAAAAAAAACAATGGATATGAAACAAGCGGCTATTAATGCTATCAAAATACATTTCTCTGACTCAGAAATAAAAGTATGCTATTACCATGTCAAGCGGAATATACGTAAAAAGGGAAAAACTCTAAATTTACACTTAATAACAAAACAAGGAGGGTTATGTTATGTGCTACACTGTCATTATTACCTGATATCTATAAACGAGATGTTGAACGAAAGCGAAGACAATTGAAAATAGCTCGCAAGGCAGATCAAATTTTTATTGATAAGTTTATCCAAGAAACCCAACTGGAATTAATACATAATAATATAACGGTAGGTCATTTCTTAAACATTGTTGAATAGTGTATATAAAAATACCAAGTGTCATACTTTCTTTACTTATTTTTTTAAAGGGGATCCTGATGAACTAATGAGTTTATGAGGATCCCCTGGGGGAGCAGGCTAGGGGATCCTGGTGGCCCTTATCACGAAAACGGAGTCGGTACTATTTTACACCAAGCGTTACCGACAGAGTTTAATAGATGTCGTGATTTTTGCAATTTCATAAGACCTACACTTATCTAGATCAATTTTTAAACTATAGTCTTCGTTAGACATAATATCTATCTAGATCAATTTTTTACCCCCCCAAAAACCCCTAGTACCAATTTTCAGCGAAATCGTTAGAGCCGTTTCTAAGATCTCCGGTATAAATAAATATACAAAAATTAGCTTGATTAAAAGTATTAGATAAGTTATAAAAAGTCATTGGTACATAACGGGGTAAAAGCTTGGACAACTGGGATTGAAGTCTAAAGCCTTAACCTACGCCGCGGTTTCACTTGATATCATAGGTGTTTGTTGCAGCGGCGTAGCAGTCCACACAATACTGCCAGAGTCGGGATTACCAGTTGTCAATGAAACTATTTATCCGGAAGGCCATGTGCTTCTGCAGAATCTGCCTTCAATAGTGACGGGGTGGGTGGTGGACGCCAAGCCCGGGGAACTGGTGCTGGACATGTGCGCTGCTCCCGGTAATAAGACTACTCACTTAGCCGAGATGTCTTATAACAAAGTTAGTTTTTGTTGATATAAAAAACTTCATTAATGAAATCCGTCTTCGAGTGTAGTCAGTGTGCGATTTTGAGGCACGAGATTCCGGCTTCGATTACCGCGTAGGACAACTTGTTCTATGAGTTTCGTCAGTTTATCTATTAACTCATAATGTTAACTGGAATTAACCTAATATCGTCTGCTAATCGTGGGTACATATCTATGGACCTCTGTCTACCCCTTCAGGGACAATGGTGTGATGATGTTTCTTTTATACTTTAATCATTATTTTAGGTCTATGTATTACCAACTTATATGTACCAATGAGTTTCTTTTACTAAGTACATTTTGTGCGATCTCTTACGGTGAAAGAATACATCGTGAGGAAGCCCAAACTCCGTGTATGCGAATTCGACCCAATCTAGGGTCAGATTTCGTTTCCCTTCTGAATTGCTGAGATCAAATGGCAGTCGTTGTAAGAACTGGTGTCCTTATTAGATCCCCCGACTAGCGAGCCGACCGCTAAATCAGCTGATACAGAAATGGGACAAAGCTAAGACGTAGAAGATAAACGCCAACTATGGCTTTAAAACTTGTATGAGTGTTTAAGGTCTATTGTCTCCCCGAGGGGAGTCACTTGTTGTCTTCTTTAGGTCGGGGAGCCACTTGTTGTCTCCTCTAGGTCGGGGAGCCACTTGTTGTCTCCTCTAGGTCGGGGAGCCACTTGTTGTCTCCTCTAGGTCGGGGAGACTTCAGAACTTACTTTTGAAATTATATTTTGTATCTCCCCTGCCAAGCATTACATTAAAACCATAAAGGAAAGTGTCAAGAATGATGTAGTTACCTACACACCTCTACCTATTCACTTTGGTCGAAATAAAATCGCTTTTTTAATTAAACAGCAAGTTAGTAACAATTTTTATTTTTAACTCAAATCAACTATAATATTTTTCGTATATTTTTCGATTAACATTATAACCATAACCACCCGAATAGAGAGTAGCAATGGAGGACGCTACAAAATACCTGATTTTCAAAGTGGGCTTTACGACTTAATAAGTTTGGGAACATCCGGTCCATGGCATCTCAATAAATAGTATTGGCATTTTTCCACAACTAATGATATATTCTTAATTTGACTGTATTTACCGACATCTATTGGTTTTATGGCGTTTAAACATTTAATGTTATTACAGGCCCATATAATAGCCATTGATAAAAGTGAACAAAAGGTGGACAAGATAAAACAGAGCTGCAAGAAACAGAAAGTGACGTGTGTTGAAGCCTACGCCTTCGACTCGACTAAATGTTATTTTGAGTCTGAAGATATTATTAACCTTTCGCCACCGTTTCCTGGAGACTGTTTCGATAAGATACTCCTCGATGCACCTTGCAGTGGTTTAGGGCAAAGACCGCAGCTCGTCAACAAAATGTCTCCGAAAATGCTGCAGTCCTACAAATTTGTACAAAGAAAGTTAATGACCGCTGTAAGTATTGTAATTTCTGTGGGTATCCTGTATGTTAGAATACAATAATATGTCCATCTATTTTTGTTAACTAGCTGTTGCCAACGTAAATACATTTTAAGTAATAAAGTCGTAGAAAAGAAAGTGAATGGAAAGTTGATCGACTCGCTTTACAGAATTCAGTGCTTATCCCAACGATACTTTATGGAAGGGAGAGTTGGGTGTGTCAGAAGCAGCATGAAAGTAGGATAGATGGGTCGAAATGCCTGCGCTCCGAAATATTCGTGGAGTAACGCTCGCGGACGGCATTCGTTATAATGAGATCAGAGAAAAAGTAGGATTGAAAGTTTCGGTGTCAAATAAGAAAGGGTTTGCTGCGATGGTTTGGTCGTGGAGAACTAATGAAAGATTGATGAAACAAATATACAGTAGCAGTTGGGACGGACTCGAGTGTTGTCCGAGTGGTGACAAGTCTTCGCAACTGGCGTCTTTGTATAAAAAGCATAATGCACATGGAGGAAGGGCAAGCATGCTAGGATCGTGACTCTTAGCCCTCGACAATCTCTACCTACCCCGCAAGGAACCTGGCGTGAAGATATGTATGTATGTAAGTCATTCCGAAATGCACAGTAAGTTATCACACCCATAAGCCCGAAACGGTTTGGATATGTATATGCTTATGCACCGACGATTAGCCGATGATATAAGTTTCCATGACGAGGCAACAGTGGCAAGTCCGTCGCTATATTGGGTACAAATGTAATCCCAAACGTTAATTTTTCAGATTAATCGGAAAACCCATACAACTATTTGCCCTATCTGTACATCGAACCCCGGACCTCGCTTATCAAAGTCGGAAAAATGTATACATTTTATATTTTACAGGCAGTGAAAGTTCTTAAAGTTGGGGGGAAACTAATATACAGCACTTGTACAGTAACAGTTGAGGAAAACGAAGGCATGGTCGCTTGGACGCTGGGGAAGTATCCATTCATGGAACTGATTCCCGCGGAACCTCTGCTGGGGGGGCCCGGCTCCACTCGCGCCGGACTCACTGATGACCAGAGGTGACTTTTGTATCTACGCATGCGGTATTTAAAACATTTTTTAATTTACACCCGAAAGGTCCTCCTTATCCATACATCATCGATTCTGACCATGAAACCAGAGATACTTACCTTCACGCCTATTATCCCCGAAAGGTGTAGGCAGAGGTGTACCGGTATATCCACGACTAGTAAGTCCAGTAAATAAACTAGAACACCCACGATTAGCCAAGGTGCTGGCGCCTGTGATGTGTCGGGCGGCAAGCCTGTCGCCACTTCACGCACATTCCAATCTCGGGCAATATAGTGCTTACTCATAATAATCAGAAAAAACATTTAAGAAATGTTGCCCGACCTGGGTATTGAACCCGGGACCTTACGCGGCTAACGGTCTTACGGTACCGTTACACCACAGAGGCATGAAGCTAAAAGTAATATTACCACTACATATATATTTAGGCACGAAGCGTAGCAAACTACACTCTTAACACAACCTGTACCGAATGCGTAGGCTTGCTAACTGTTTGTAAACTGAACAAGGTCATGGGAGAGTGAGGTATCCGGCTCTATTAGATGTGTATATTGCGAACAGGTCGTTGTCATCTTCCAATAGTACCACACGACATAAATATACAGCTTAACAAACGGTATGAGGGTAGTTGAAAATTTACAAAAAATTACTATAATATGTAATATGTTCGCTTTAAGAATGCAGTGTTTCCTCATTACCCGCTGATCCACTAACCAATCAAAACACTCATAATTAAAGTCATGTTCGCAGTGACCAGTTACTCATCTTTCAAAAGAAACGGTTGTGTGCTACAATAATATTAATCGTCATGATAAGGAGTATGAGATACCTTGATGAAATAACGTAATGTTTAACGCGAATACGCTATGGTTTAAAATAATATACAAAATATTTTATTACAAATATAATGTAAAAATAACTATATTTTTATACATATTTATGCCTTATTGCTAATAAAGTTATTGTTTAATTTATCACATATTTTACGAGATGGTTTTATTATTCTTGTACTGTGTTTACTCTTATCATAAAGTATTATTTGTATAATAGATAGACAATTTTCAAGTATATAGCACAGGGGTTTTCAAACATTTCAGATTGCAGAAACGCCCCAAAATAATTTTTTAAACCCCCTATTTGGGATAGGGGGTTATATTATAAATAATCAATGTGGCAAAAACTATAAAAAATCTTACTTTTAAATTTATCATTTAATGGCAAGAATGTAAATGTTATCCCACCGAACCTCTTACTTCTGTAATATTTACCTCACAAACATATGTTTTATTAACTTATCCTGACAACATAAGGTCAGGTTTTCCAACGTACCAATATAATTTGGCAGTTCAAAAATCATCTCACATTTGCATCCCTTTCTCTCTCATAAACTTGATTGTGTTCGAAAAAGTTTTAAATTAATTTTGAAACAAACATTTAAGTCAAAACTGTAGTTAAACATATTTATTCTTAAATATAATAAATATAACAAATTAAATACTACAACAAAAATAGTGGCAATGTCTGATATTATAAAATATCGGCAATCTTATAAAAATGTAATAGTTCTAACTTATTTGTACTAATATTTTATATCACAATATTATAATTTGTTTTAGGCTGATGGTGCAAAGGTTTGGTCCAACAGAAGATCCTTTACGACCAGTAGGACATTTGTACAGAAACACCATAGGTTTCTTTGTAGCAACTTTTCAGAAAGTTGCCCACCATACTACTGATTGAAATACTATTATTGTTTATATGGTTCTTATGTTAAGACTAAAAACCGAGAGTAATCGTATTGTGTGGCTCCCGTTGTTATGGATTCTGTATCATGTTAGTAATGGGAGGAACTATGGAGATATATTGCTAAACGATTAACTTGCTCTCAAACAGATCATTAAAAGTTCAAATATTATTTCATTGTCAAACTGACATTCCAAGACTGTTATCAATGTATTTATAATGGCTGCAAATATTTTAAGAGAAAATATTAAAAATATTTGTAATAATAATAACTATACAACAAATAAATATACTGGTTTTGTATGAATAAATATTCGAATAATAACTGAATTATATTTATCAATATTTTTTCTACCGGAAACCTCACTACTAAATAAATTAGCAATTACTACTACTAAAGAAATTATAATATAATAACGTACGGAACCCTACGTTCGCGAGTTCGACCCGCACTTAACCGTTTTTTTTATTTTTAAAGTCTATCAATGTTAACCCATAGGCCATTTTCGGCCTTTAGGACCATGGTCCTCTTATGCAGCTTCACGGGGTTTTCTGTTTTAACAGATGGTGAAAATTTGAAATTCTTCAAAAGGGAGACCATTGCAAGTTTCACGGACACCATGGCGAATCTCAAACCTGAAAATAAAACAAAATCCAGTAGTTGTAGTGCTATTTCTCCTGAAGATGCTTCGGTTGCGAAGCGATACAGTACGTTTCGGCGGGCTCATTCCGAAGTATCTTTTAAAGAAAATATTAGTTGCCAAAGTAGAATATTATTTAATACAATACTTTTTTATTACTTAACAATCTTAAAAAAAGCTTATTTAAAAAATAGAATATATTAAATAAACACTTTAAATGATAGACAGAAAATATATAAAATAAATAAATAATAATTATAAAAAGTAAATGAAATTAAATAAAATTTATTTATTTGCCGAATATGTGTGTTAAAAATTGTTGGTCAACATATTCTACCACGATGTAGTGCGCAAATATTTTAAAACATAATTCATATTTATTTATTTATAACAAATAAATGTATTTGTAACAGCAGCGATCATACTTTGGGTCGGGTAGTCCAAGTTCGATCCCCGCCTTGTCTGTACAAGTCATTTTTCAACTTATGTACATTTTTTGAGTGCTCTTACGGTGAAGGAAAACATCGTGAAGAAACCCGGATTTATTGCATCCGAGGTGGCAGAGGTCAGATGACAGTCGCTTTGCGTAGAAACTAGGGTCCTAGTCAAATCCCCTCTAGATTAGGCACCCGACCCCGCTGTCATCTGATATCATACTAAGACACAAACAGAAGTGCTCCTATAAGGATTTGAAAAATACTAAGAACTGAGTAAGCACTGGTTAAGAACAAAACTGACTATAAACTGAAGTGGAGGCTGCTGTTCAGCTGAGAATCAATATATATTATTAAGATAATATGTTGTTTGCGTGGAGAAAGGGGTTAAGGACGAGGGTTGTGATATAATATGTGCATGCACGGAATAGATGTATCAGGTGGGGGGGGGGGGGCAGGCGCGCCGCAAGTATAATATTCGCTTTTATTTTGTAACAACTTTTAACACACATGTTCGGCAAATAAATAAATGTCATTTCATTTCATTGGACTTCGTAAATTTGACCATGTGTCGGAATACCGGGCGAGGCTTCAACGGCTACCAATAAGATGTCGTCGTGATCTCCATACTTTATTTTTGTTATTTGGCGTTCTTTTTAATTCGAAAACACCAAATTATCTTAAAGAAAGATTTGAGTTTTGCAGTGGGGGTGTTTTTTTTTATTTGGCCCTGTTTTGGGGCCCTTCTTGCCACCTCTGTCTTAAGACAAAGCCTTTTTTATTAAATTTTTATTTATTTTCATATTTTAGTTAGATTCTAATTACAAAAGTAATTAGTGTTTTATTCATTATTGTTAATTACTTTAATTTTTTTTTGCACCAATGCACCATGTGCTATGTTCTATTTCGTTTTAAATGTATTTATATTGTGTTTAATTAATTTCAAGTTTTTATTTTATCTATTGCTTTATTATGTTTTTTTTACTAATGTTTTAATTTATTTAACTTAATTTTTTATCTATTTTTTTTATCTTGATACTAATGTTTGATTTTATATTTTATCCATTTTAATGTTTTATCTCTATTTTATTATAAGTGCTATATGCTTATTAAAAGCTTCATGTTTTAATAAAACATATGTAATTATTTTACTATTATGATGTTACTATTTTTCGATTTTGATTCATTTAATTTCTATTTCTATTATATATATTATATAACAGTTACATTATTATGTGCATGTTAATGTGTTTAGTTGGACACGGCAGGATTTTGTTTTTGTCAATTTGTATTTTTAATTATTTGGGCTATTGAATGATTTTAATTTTTTATGATTGTGATGTCCGGTGGGAGAGTGGGTTGGTTTCATATGAAGCCTTCCCATTTTCCTTTTTTAGTTGAGTCGTTTGTGTCCTTGTCTAGAGCTACCTCAGCTATATGCTATGGCCGCTCTAGCCAAGGACTCCCACTTCTTTCTGATAGTGCAGTCACTGCTGAAGGCGTTATGTTTTGCATTTTCTAGCCCGACGTAGGAACAGTTGCAACACGTTGGTACCGGTGTTGGTCAACCATTTCCCGCATTTGGCCCGAAAATGTTGCCCTCCGCAGTGACTGCACTTTGTTACCTTTTCTGTACACAACTTTCTGCTGTGCCCATACCCGAGGCACATGGTGCATTGGATGAGGGGTGAGTGGTCTTCTACAACTCGTTGGAGGTCTATGTGTAGAAGACCCTCATCCGTCATCCGTCTCCACAGGACTGTGGGCACTCTCGCCACAATGTGGTTAATCTGGGGATTACGGGTCTTTTTGCGGAAGAGAATTTCTATTTCTTGTTCTTTGTCTGTCAAGTCGGTCTGTAAATGTTCATTTTGAGTTTTAACAGCTAATTTTATGTCCTCGTCATTATTGTATTCGAGGACATTTTTGAAGACAACTAGAGGTTTTTTGTTAGTCACGTCTTCTACTTTCAATTTTTCTCTCGCACTTTTTAGTTTCTCCTTTTAAAGGGTCCTTCCTTCTTCGGTCTTGCAACTTATGATGATTTTCTTATCTCTAGCTTTCCTGATCTTTTTTATCTTTATGCCTTCTTCCTTTGTTTTTACAGTTTTTCTTATGGTTTCCAAAATTTCTTCATTCATTTCCGTATCATCGGTCGACGTGACTACAATTGAGTGTAGGGCGGCGCGACCAGTTGGTTTTTCGCCTACTGGTGCCACCACTACACTCGCGTATATTCTCTTCTTATTGTCTTTGTTGTTGTCTTCTATAGTTTTTCTTAACTTTTCCATTTCTTCCTTGTTTTATATGGGGGGGGGGCGGAAAATTTAAATGCAGTGGGGGTGTTAGAGATCTAAGCTCTACTCAGAATCTCTCACTTCGTGTACCCGCTCAACACAGTAATTACTATTATCTGTTTAATATTTGTAAAACCATAAGATTAAGAAAAACACTTCCTATGCACATTAGGGAGGCACAATCACTTACGATTTTTAAGAAACTATTGAAAACCCAGAAATCATCATCAGTTTTCATGCAGTGATAGTATGTGTATTTATCAATGTATTTGTTTATATATTTGAATATTTGTGTATTTTCTTTTAGTTATTATATGTATTTTATATAGAATTTTAGCACCAATGCCCTAGTTTATAGGTACATTTTATTTCCGTGTCCTTGTCTTGCAAGGCTTGTCTCGCAGAGATCGCTACTTAGCGATAAGATCGCCTTTGCATACCAATTAATATAAGATTATCTATTATAAGAATAATTATTTGTTGTCCTAAATGTAAATGTATTGGTGTGCAATAAAGTTTTCATTCATTCATATTGTTAAATAGTTATAATAAATTTGTTTGACCACCATATTTATTCCTTTTATTTTGACATCTAGCTTATTTTGCATTATAACGATAGCATAATTTATTATAATATATAAAAAATATCGACTCTGTACCCGCACCAAATGTAATAAAACAGAAGATTACGCATACGAAATGGTGACGCCCACTGACACCCTTGATTTGTATAGAAAATGACATCAACAGCGTCTCTAGTAGGGGCTGCACGGCGGTAATTCTGTGCTCTGTGTTGCACACCGATACACACATATTTTGAAGAACATATAATAATTATTCTAATCATAGACAGGATTTTATAAATAATTGGCATGCAAAGGTGGTCCTATCGTAGGAACAAATTGTATCAAATGCGATCTTTTTGGGTATGTCAGATCCTTTTCTTAATCTAAATACACATAAAAATGATAATATGTAAGATAAAAAAAACACCATCACGTCCATTTCCTTCAAAAGCACCCATGGATAGCGATATTAGATCTCATGACGTAACTAGAAGCATGTCTGTCGTCATATCAGATACAATCTCAGCCAAAGCTATGTCTTACGAGCTAACTGAATAAAACTTATAACAATATATTTGTCGGCTGTGGTATGTTAATGATTCTGCATTATACCTTGATCCTACTTTAAATAATCCTGCAAAAATCGATGAATGTGCGAGAACGAATGTTCTAGAAGTAATAAAACCGATACGCTCGTTCGGTATCGGCTAAACTTTAAAAAGCGTTGTTGATATCACGGCTTACTACAAGCTTTTGTTTGCTATGAGAACATGCGTCGGATATTGAACGCTATGTTTACGAGATTTGACTTGGGAAAATAATACTATTATTATAAAGTTCATATTCAACAAAATTCTAGTTGAAAGTTTAGTTGGATTTAGCTTCTCGTTATTTGAAAGCAATTGTATATGTTTTCTTTTCGTTTAAAATTAGATGTTACGATATTTATTGTTTTTACACAAATCAAATTAAAAACACAACCAAAATACCTAAGTGAACATTAAAACTCCATTCAAAACAGAACTAGAAATTTCTAAGATTAGTTGAAACCATGGCACTAAAAACTAAATTTAATTATGTTAAATTTTTACATATTGTGTGCATTTTACGTAATTCATATACTTATTGAAATAATTAAAATTAGTTTATCTGTTTGTAAAATTAAAATAACCACTTCTTAATAAATACACGGTACATATTGCGACCAATTTATATTTTTTACCATTTTTGTCGTTCCGTTTGTCTGTCTATTTTTTTCAGTCTCTGGAACAGCTAGATCGATTCTAATGAGACTTTCACTGGCAGATACCTGATATAATAAGGATTTACTTAAGTTCGTTTTATTTTAGAATTACGTAAAACAATTAAATTTGGACAAAGTCGCGGGCACAGCTAATATTAGTTTGTATTAGTCTGCTTTTATTTCTAAAACAATCATTAATCAGTATCTTTTATAGATGGTACGGAACCCTACGTCTGCAAGTCCGACTCTAACTTGGGCGATTTTTTGAACTTGTCATCTGTTCTCGTGGCACTATAAATGTCCACGAATACTTTTTCGTATCCCAGCCCTATAAGTTTCTATGTCAGATTATATCGGATATCGGATATTACCTAATCCACGGGATTAATCTACGAAAGGCGCCAATTTTTAGACTGCCATCTGATCTTAGCAAGTTAAAAGGAAACGATATTGTCTCTCACCGCAAGAGCATTTTGTAAATCTACTAAAACTCATTGACTTTTTTATGGCAAAAGTGAGTGCGAACAAGCACATGGCTCTCCTGATGGTAAGAGACAACCGCGACCTATAGGCACCATAGATGTTGTAGGTGCGTCACTGTCCTGTGGCTGGGGTGTTAGGCCTGGTGTGCAAGTCTATCGAATACGACAATGACAAACCGGAACACGACAATGACGTCATGGCGACAGGAATAAGTAGGGTGGTGGATTCCTACCCGGGCAATTTGTTGCACCAGCGAAAACCGGTACCGGGTGGATTCGAACTTGGATAATTACCGGGATTCGAGTAGTAGTAGAATTGGCAGAAGTGGTCACACTACTATCAACTAAACACTATTGAAACTCCAAATGATCACAAACAATTCTTTAAAAGATTCCATAGTATTACAATGTCTAAAATAACTATTAACCAAAATAGAACCCCTTATGGCGGAAATAGTACTCAATGTATTCCAGTAATATTTTGTTGAAACAATGGGTGTACCTCTAAATTCAAAACTTGTACATTTGAATGCCATCCACGTTTCCTGAAGTAACAACGATCTTGAGAACAATTGTGTTGTCTTGATGCCGTCTCCTAATGTCACTCGCCTGTAATACGCCGATTTACAAACAAAAGATAAGTATTTATTCATATTTTAAATGAGAAACACATGTACTTTTTCAGATGTAACTTATAATTGAAAATAGTTTTTGAAATAACCAACCGGTTTCGCTTATTACAGCATCGTCAGGGCTAAATCTTAAGTTAGTAACTTAAGTTGGCTATTTCAAAAGTAATTTTGAATCATAAGTTACTTGCTGACCCGGCTAACTTCGTACCGCCTAACAGTCAATGAAAGTCGTGCTACCTTTTAGCTGAACTAATTTAGGCTTTGATGAACATAATAAATATTAATATGGATAGATAAAGAAAAGTATTTATTATGATGAAAAATTTAAAAAAAGACAAAAGCAATTTTTCTTTACCCTTTAGAATAAATTTTAGAAATTGTTTTCGGAAATAGAAACTTTACACAAAATTTATTTCTGAACGTACGCTTAAATGTTAAAAATTTGTCATTATTTCTGTACGGGCCCATAAATAATTAAGGAATTTCTATGTATCTGCTTAATGCACTTTTCAACCTTTTTAATTGATTTAAAAAAAATACAGACAATGCATAAATGTGAATCAATACTATATTATAGTATTTGACAGGATGGACAACAAATGTTTGACATTTACTGAAATTAACATGAAAAGAAATTAACATTTAATGAAATGAGAAAATCTTTCAATTATGTATTCATCGACTTTTAATTGTTTTTAAGATGTATTCTGATTTTCGGGGCAGAGACAAATCCAACGAATCAAAAAGTATGAAAATTGGTTCAGCAGAATCTCGAGTTATAAGTGTTGCAACAAACCCGACTTTCTTTTATATATGAGAAAAAGTACGTGTGTTTCTTATTTAAAATGTAAAAGTTTCACCAGCGCCAACGATGAATAATGTAGAATATAATTAAAAGTCTTTATACATATATACTAACTGCCGAAATAAGTTTCTGCAGTATTAATAATTAAAAAAACATTCAAATACTAATATTTTTAGAACTTTGGTGACCTACTGGTGCGAACTTCGGACTTCTATTTTGGTAGAACTGTTTCGAACCTAATAATAATTTTTTGAAATTTTTCTGAGTGCTCTTAAATGGAAAACTGTCACATCACTAATAATGTCGTCGGGTAATCCTGGGTGCATATGTACTCTGTCCACCTTTTCGATAATATGGGCGTGACGATATTTATGTTTAATATAGTGGTAAAGGATTTTTGTTTACAGACTGGATTGGTATTTACGGTTAGGTACTAATAGTAAAAGGCTATTCAAATAAACATTATTCCAAAGCTTTCACACACACTCACTTTAACTTTGCTCATATGTCATTCGAAAAAGCTATAGACCGAGACAAGTGACATAATCGCTGGCAAAACATAAACATGAAAGCTTAGATTTAACATATAGGCCGTGATTCGATGATTAATTCTTTGGCCAGACCTTAGTAATTTTATGAAGACGGAATTTTTCTTATGATGTGATCTAGAGGACTGAGGCAGGTACTAAAAAATTAAAGTATATAAGCAAGTTATAACTGTACGTAGCATGTGGTTATTAAAATATATTGTCTTGTAATATTTATCTAGATAACGTTTATAAAATCAAATTTTATGCTACAACGGTTGTAAACAAAAATACTTATTCTATTATAGTTACAATAATAAAAAAAAGTTAAAAGTTCTAGCTGGAAAAGTTGTTACTGATGTGGTATATAAAAAATAATAAATGACATGGTTTCTTACATTTTTCTGAAGAAAACACAAAATAAATACGATTCATAATTATTTAACGTTAGTTAATTCATTTATTTTTTTAATCTATACTTAATAATAAATCTGTAGATTCTATACGTGAAATATATTTCCAAAAAAACTATTATGGGATGATTAGGGATATATTAATGCCAAAAATGTAATCAGTAAAATTTTTGTCGTCTGTCTATTTGTCTGTACCCGCTAATCTCTGGAACGGCTGGACCGATTTTGACGGGACTTCCACTTATTTTAGAAATGTCTAAAGTACCAACAGTAATTAAATAAAAACGCGGACCAAGTTGCGGGCACAGCTAGTATGTGATATAATTAATACTTACCAAACTTGTGCTGAACGAATTCCATAGAAACCTAACAATGCTAACTTCTGTGGGCAAAAAGCGCTAAAAGCATTTTATTAAATATTTACAGTCTGGCATTTTAGGGATCTAAAATACAACAAAACAATATCTACCGTTACATTCCGTAATGGTCTTAAGTAGAGGTTTATGTATAATCCTTGCAAATAGTTTTCTATCCTATTAAATATTTATATTTCACTGTAAAGTACTTTTCAATTTAAAAATATACAACAACATATTAAGAAAAAAGAAACTAAACGCCATAATAGTGGCACGACTAGCGTACGTATTAACAGCTCAGTGGCGACTGTCAAGTGTAACCCTCAACGCACATACCTTAAGGGAGGACTTAAACTCTCCAGACATTGATCCTGACCATAAAATATATATATATATTTTTTTATATAAGAGCCGAACAGTTTCGCTTTATTACAGCATCTTTAGGGCTATGTTATTTACTACTAATTTGATGTTATAAATAAACTACAATTTTTACAATAAGGACGGTACTTTTGAAAACTATTGAAGGTAAACAAAACAGGTGTTGTCACTACAAAAATCGGGAGTTTTCCCATATCTGGAGAAATTTAAA
>DVZL01002971.1:0-14611 GCA_018236625.1 Lasaia peninsularis
AAATCTGAAAAACATTTAAGAAAAGTTGCCCGACCTGGGATTTGAACCCGGGACCCCACGTGGCTAACGGTCTTAACGGGCGACACCTGTACCGTTACACCACAGAACAAAAGGCAGGCCGCTATCATAAAGACTTGATTTGTTTTGAAATATTTCTCAACTTGCTAGTTGCACTCTTTAAACTCTACACTCGTAATATATTAATCACTAATCACAAGATACGGATCAAGATTAATCATTCCGAATCGACCTCGACCTTTGCCTATCGTAGAATCAATAAACGGTCTTCCATTAAGCCGAGAACTTTCACTTGTTAACCTTGACAGCTAACCACCATTTTGTTTTTTACCCATGGCGGCCATTTTATAATTAGATCCGTAATCAAAACTTACCATTATAAAATAATTGCATACCATTATAAAAAGCGATGAATTAAATATAGAAAGGCAAAACGATTGAGTTTTAATTAGGTAGATATAATTATAGATAATACTTTTTATCCCATAAAAAATGTTCTATTTTATTGCCTTTACTCTTTTCGTTTTCATGAAAGCTCTTACTAAAATTTAGTCTGGGCAATTAATTGTTAAAAAAATTAGACCAATCTCTTCAGAACAAGTCTTTATAAGTTATGTATTTCCTTTGTATGTACTTAACGCCTGCTTCCATCAAATATAGAATACATTACTAATAATTTACTTAATTATATTAAATCTGCAAATACAAGTTGTTTAACCTTAAACATAGTAGAAGAGTTGTCAGCTTATACCAGGACACAATTCGGTGTATCTCAGTTGTTAGATATATTGTCTTTGGTTTAATAAACGACGATAATTCTTACCATCAACCGATCAGTCCATTTCTTTGGCTTCACTACATATTGTAAAAAAAGTAACTGTCCTGTCCCATCTTAGATGGGATAGGACAGTTACTTTTTTTGTCCTGTCTCATGCTTAGATCTTTAAAACTATTCAGCGGATAATGATGCGGTTTTCTTGTATATAGAATGAGTCAAGAGAAAGGTTCATATGTATATCATACCTGTGTGAAGCCGTGGTCGATAGTCCATAATAAAAACAAGATGCAAACAACTATTTTCATATCTCAAGAACTACTCTGATCTTCTCAAGAGAAGACATTACCGATTAACGCAAATAGGAGTGAACTTTTAACCGATTTGATTAATGCGGAGGTTCTCAATTCGTATATGTATGTTTTTAGTGTCTTACATCATAATCCAGTCAGTTACAAACGGAGTTTCATGATTTTCATCTCATAAGATTTCATACTTTTTGAAGTTCCACAAATTTTTTATAGCAATTGATTTAGTACCTAGTATATAAAATACGAATGGAACGAGTTGTTTACCTAGCCTTACAATTAAATGAAACTATAGCTGACTAAGATGAAATTAAAATGATGAAATTGATAAGTTTAACTGCGAATTATTAAAAATGGTAAAGCTGTCTGAAAATCCTGGTCTACTATCTAGATTATTTCAAACTATGAAAATTGATAAGCCATTGGCGACTATGACTATATCATAAGAGACTATAAAAGTTAAACTTATCTATTTATTTGTAAGATTAAAATAATCGCTTTTAACTAAATGTATTTATACATGGTACACATACCGAAATAACATTTTTTAACATTTCTGTGCGTCTATTGTTTGTTTGTACCAGCTAATCTCTGGAACGTCTGAACCAATTTTAACGGGACTTTCATTGGCTGATGTAATTAGGAGTGGTTTAGGCACAGCTAGTACTAACTATCAGCTAGTAAAAAAAACTGTCTTAATAAATATGAACGCTGAAGTGTGACACACGACGACAAAACTACAAGTGTGGATACAGGAGGCTGGGTTCAATGTAATTATAAACAGCTCTCATCAAGTGTAATGCCACGGTTTTGAACTGGTTTACCGGGCGGTCAGGGATAGTGAAAGTCTACTACGCATATGGTGCATCTTATCGCTAGGCCGGTGAAGTTATTAAAGGATAAACAATCAACACTGATCAATTGTTGATTCGATATTCGAGACGAACTAGTAATATAATATAATAACTTTTAACCGACTTCAAAGAGGATGAACTACTCAATACTCTACTCGCGTCTGTATGTTTTGTTTTTGATGTAATGATTACTTTTTATATTGAGATAGGTCATACTTGATACATATTTTATGGCAATTGACTCACCGCTTTTTATAATGTCAACAAAAAAAAAGTTACTCATCTAGATGACGTCATAATGAAATTGAAGTCGGTTCTTATGCAGTTTTACTGTGTCTAAATTATTCAAGTAATGATTTTATATAAATTAAAAATGTGGCGAGACTTGGAATACAGTAACATTGATCCAACTTTTTTTTCAGACGTCTTGGCCTGAAGCTCAAAAATTTCCTAAACTTTGCAATTGTTTTACAAATAGATATTTTTAGCTTTATAATGCCTGCACTGTACTTGACTGGCAACATCCCAAGGTAATGCTGGTTATGCAAACAATAATGGTAAAAACAAAACAAATGCTAAAGATGTAAGTAAACTAGGACATTTTTTCCCAAAAACGGGGATATTCTATCCCCGTTTTTGGAAAAAAATGTCTTATATTGATAAAATGGGAAAAAATATCTTATATTGATAAAATTCTAACTCAATTGTCAAACACGATTAAATTAATCCGAACCCATCCAGATTACGCAATGCTCAATTTTCCTCTTCGTGAAGATCGTGCTTTTCGGTAAAGCAATTAAAAGAAATCTATGAGTTAGTTAATTTAGCAATATACGTAATTGCCGAAACGTGATACGGGCGCGTTATCTGATGGTAAATGACTGTAACGAGCGTTCCTACTTCCCGACACGACAGACAGTCATCTCAACAGTAAACTTACCACCATACAGTGTTATCAGATGTAATTTGAAAAAAGCACACAAAATACGAATGAAAAAAAAGTATAAGTCATACAATGACCATCAGTTATGAAATAAGATTTATAGGTTCAAAATTTATTATTTTTGACAACTTCAGAAACTTCTCAAATCAACTGTAGGTAATTCTTTTTGTAGATTTTTTACGCAATACTCATTAATCATTATAGGATTTTGATGTTCCTACAAGACTTCACGAGGTTTTCGCATATAATTTTATGACAATTGTTTCAGCAGGTTCTGAAATATCAACAAAAACAAAAAATATATATTTTGTAGACGTCAAGATAATGAAATTGAATTTGTGTAGTTTTACAGCTTTTAAATTATTATATCCAATAGAAAACATAAATATTTCTATCTTTTTATTTGTATAAATTTTCCAATTGAACTATAGCATCAATTCTAAGAAAAACAATCTTCCAAATATGAAAGTTACATACCACAGACAATAACAGTTGTAAATATATAACTACAAACGTGGCAAAGGCTTTAGAAAGGATATAACCAAGGTCGGACGGTGTCCGCAGTCTTACACCTACATATATAGCCATTTACAAGAATGATACCAATCTTAGGAAAACTACTAATTAGGTATAATTATCCGCATTCTAACATATGCAATAGTTTTGATAAATATATAAAATACTAGAAATAATTACAAAATGGTTTCCAAATTACTCGAAATGTTTAATTTATTGCTAGAAACATTGTGAAATTTTGTTTAAATCTTTGTTGATCTTTTATTTTTTAGACAGACAAATGCTGCTACAACAACAAACACTAAAAACAGAATATAATTAAAATGTAAATGCTCCCATACAGCAAACGTGATTTCTTTACAGATAATGGTACGGAACTCATCATGCGCGAGTCTTACTTGCGCTTGACCGATTTTTTCTAAATCGATATCCAAACTGCAACGAACACATACGCTTGTACATTTGACATGTCGCTTCCTGGTTTATTTTATTTCCGCAAAATCTCACTGTGGAAGTGACGTAACAAGCGCAATTAAGTTCTCACCTACAATATTTATAGAACATATAATTGTAGCACTTTCGAAAACAATTGCGTCAGTGCATTTTAAAACAAAATGTACCTAATTAGTTTATGTTTCAAAATATTTATTTAGTTACAAACATTTATTTAGTGAATATATTCATTTCCGGCTTCAAATTGATTTATTATTCTGTATCTTTCTGGAAAACCAGTAATGTGTTACATATTGTCCAAGGAGGTTTGATTTAGGAACTTTTGACATGTGACATTTTTTACAATATAAAATAGACATATAAAAATTTTGAATATCAGTATATAAGAATTAGTCATTCCGACGTCATTTTCGGTTATCATCTACTGGGAGTAAAAAAAATATGTAGCGAGGATTTTTTCTAAACAATTAAAATGCTCAAAGTAGTTTCAGTTTCATTATTATGCCGTCTAAATAGATTTTTATTGATATTTCAAAAATCAAAATTGCCTGTAAATATAATATGTAACCACATTTGAACATATTGTATCATACGAAACAACGAAAATCATCAAAATCAAATGGGTGAAGTGATAACGTGACAAGCTTATTTACAGTAAAATTGACAAACTATACCTTTTTATATAAGTTAAATGTTTCAAATGCGGGAAAACTGTATAAAACCGACTTCAAGTTCATTATGATGTCGTTTTTTAGGCTATTTTTTTTTGTTTATGTCCATATTTCTGTAAGTGCTGAACCGATTGTCATGAAATTTTCATTTTAGACATCAAAGAAGGTAATGATGTGTTGCCATTACCTTCCAAAACAGAACACGACAGTGGCAAGCACTGACGTGCTGCCAATAGGTAAGGCGGGCCAATCCGGGTGAGTCGTTGTAAGACTCTACCACTTAGTCAAGTCTTTTAAAGTTTAAAAAAAAAATATCCGAAATATTTCACACTAGAGGTGTATATAGTTATAGGATCACACTGGGGTATTTATCGTCCATCGACGGACAAGTGCATGTTTAACGTAATGATTGTGTCGCATTAGTCAGGAATTCGTTAGATCATGTCACGCTCTACATTCTGCCCTTACACCGGTCCGGTGAGTGGTTCACGTAACAGTCCGGTTCTATTGCACCCAACAAACCAGTCCTACATGAACATACTTTTATTAGGTTTTGTTTCATAACAGTCGTTTACAACGTAATCAATGTTGGTTCATTTAAATTCATTCTTTTTTTACAGTATTGGAACGTTATATGCGCAGATGAATTTTCAGATTATAAAAATTATACGCATACCAAAAAGTAATGGTGCGTTGCTAGTGACAATTTAGATTTCACGGATCTCTTTTTTCTCTTATTCTTCCCTTAAAATCCCTAATCTATTCTAAAATTGTTTTTCTTAAATATAATATCATTATTTTAAAGTTTTTGAATTATTTATAAAATATAGGTAATTTATAATTTCATGAAAGGTTTGCACCATAAAAACTTTTCTTTTTTATCCTAACTTTATCCGGTTTCTATATTAAATGATATCGGAATCGGCCACCTAATAGAGTTTTGACAAGGGCGCGAAATTTTATACAGAACAACTGCCATCTGAACTCTACAACCTACAAATAGAACCTTGAAGCCAAATCAAATCCTATATTAGGTATAAAATATAAAGCCCATATTTTACACAATAACATTCATTAAAAATATATTAAATTAATAAAAAATGTTTTACACAATACTATGCCGTTGACCCACATGGCGGTCGGCAGTCAAACAGAAAAGAGATAATATTATTCGTCTTAACATCAAACATAATCATAATTATGTTGTTCAAATTTCAACCACTGGATGGCCACAAGTCAACGATATCTCGTTGCGGCACACCGCACAAAAACAATGCTGCGTTGGGACAGTACTCACGATGCGGCAGAAAAAGATAGTGTGAGATTACATTACTTTGGACAAATTGGGTTTTAATTACAGGTACTGTAATAGGTTACATGGTCTGAACTATGTATGTGACCTATTACAGGTCGCGAGCATATAAGTATAAAACCATGAAGGTTTATTTAAAATATGAATAATTTAAAAATAGATGTTCGAAAAGAGAAGGAATGTGGTTGTCAAGCGACGGAATAAAAAAGAATTAAAAAGATGAATATAAAAATATAAAAACAGAAATTGAAATGTTTTTTTATATAAAACACAATCAATACCTCTCGCAAGCCAATTATATATATATATATATATATTAAGAAGACCAACCCCCTACAGTACCTACTGGTAATTCGCTTTATTATTAAGGAACATCTCCTGGTTACCCCAACCTGTCCTATGAAACATGATAATGGTGCAAGCGACACTTTGACATTAGGAATAGGTACGGCTGAAGCTCTTACACCTGTTGTGACTAACTAGCGGTATTTTAATAATCGAGTAGCATCAAAAAGTAAATTACTACTGGCGATTGATTTTTAATCTTAATAAAATGCTTAGTGTAGCAATTGTAGAACTCAAACTTCTTTAAATGAAATCCGGTTTAATTAAAAATCAGTATATTAAAATTGTATTGGGAGTTAATTTTAATTAGAGCAAGGCCTCTTGGTTTTTTAGTCTAGAGAGCGAACAAAAAATTCAAATGGTAGGTACCTATGTATTTATATGATTTCGACTATGGCACAGAAAATATATTTTATATATAGATATGAGAGATCATTGTTGCTAAATAACGGTAAGTATCTAAAATACAACATGACTTAAATGGCGATGGTATAACTATTTGAAATAAGAAGAACCGGCCGATCACGTCATCACACGTTACCTGCCCTGATATGGCGCGAGGCGATTTATACATTTGTTTACCGATTTCCAGTAACTATTTTATTAATACTTTGTTTTCTAAAGTAATTGTATGTATCCTTATACCTACATCAATGTTAAAGTAGAAGTACTTGAGCTTTTTCCGCTACCTTTAACTTCTGTAATATGGTGTAGTTCACACGTGGTAAAAGTGAAACCTTCCGAATCACACGTTGGTTCATTCGGACTTAAATCACGATGGTTCTAAGTTACATGGTACAATGTATTACAAAACTCAAAAATTTCCTACTCTAAATTCAAAAAGTACGTCCCTTAAGCTCTACATATTTAAAAACAAAATTGGGAATCCAATAAAAAATGTATATTTTCCAATTTAATTATAACCAAATTAAGTACAAATTCCTTAAAAAATAAATACAGATTCTCGGAATTATTGTGAAATCTAAATAACTATAAATCATATCAAAATGTGATAGTTCAAGATAATTTCTATATACACTACAATTATATTATATAAGCAACAGTTTTTTTACTAAACTTGATATATGTAGAGCTACATCCAATATAGTAATAACTATTTATATTAAAAATCTCAACAAATAAAACTGGTGCAACAAAAAGCAAGATAAGAAAGGAACTTTTAAGCGTAGTTATGTAACATGTGATAAAAACAAAATGGCTGACTTTTGATAAACCTTAAATCTAGATTACGTTATTTCACCAATATCAGAAAGGGCGTTGACACATAACTAGAAACATTCATAGAAATCAGGAAGGCTAGCTACATGTAACATGTACACTGTTACGTACAAACAGGCCACAGCGCAGCCTCCGAAGTGGTGGTGGTAACATCGGAATGCTATAATTCAGTCGTACTACCTTAACGGTTTGAGTGAGAGAGATGAAAGCTTGGAGATGACAAGGACAGAACGACGATATGGTTGAACGACCGATCAAATAAGTTTTGTACGAGGCTATCGTATAGCACGTAGGTTTTATTTCTTCTAACGTGTCGAGGGCGCATGCGCTATAACCTGATTTCAAAGATGGCGCGTGCAAGTTTCCCGCCCGACATGAAAAGGCGCGAAACTTTAAATTCTTTTTTTTTAAATTTCCCATGAAGCTCGGGATGAAAATATTATATAATTTTCTTTTAATTAATAAGTTTGATAGAATATTAGTAAAATATTTTTTCATGGAAACATAAGGTTGTTATTGTTGCGTTAAAATTTAATGTGCGTATAAAATAAATGTTATAATAATCAATAAGATTTAAAAATGTTACTCCTAACAATTTTATTATAAGCCCACACAAAATATTTTATTGAATTTATTTAAACTTTGTAATATACTGAAACAATTGGAATAGAGTCTAACAAAACTTTTTTATAAAATTAATTAATAATTATATTGTAGAACCTTTCTTTAGTAACCTTAACCCAATACTCTGTGTAAAAATATAACGCCGGCTTTAAAATAACGGGTGTAATTTTTTTTTAACCGTTAATTTTAGTGTAAATTACTACCTTCTACATTGTTTTATCCATAAATATTATCGTTCTCATCACTGAATATTGATAATTTGAAGGCAAATAATACAGATTGAAAAAAATATATTTAAAAATAGTAAACGTGGTAAAAATTTTATAAACGTTAGAGCAGTCACTAGTATATCTAGAATAATACACACAAACGAAACAAATACTTTGGTTTATATATTTGTGTAACAAATATAATACAATAATAAATATGACTTTGGCATTTATGTTTAATTTATCTTACTTTCAACGCCAACGACTTTTTACATTTTACAAAACTAAAACTATTTTAAGGAACAAAAAATTCTTAACTTTTTTTATGCCCAGAAGCTGTTTTTGTATATATAACATAGAGAGAAAACGCTCATATCATACCAAAACAGCCTTTATTTATAGATAAATAAAAAAACTACGATCGTTTGTAGGTATATCTATTATTTTTTTTTACTTTTACTTTTAATACGTACTTTTCAAATACACTAAAACTATTATTTTTTTGTTACAGGTATGGATGAAATTTATTTCGAAAGTAAAAACATTAGAAAGGTGGTAAGTTAAATGCTTATAGTGATACCCTGTGCTGATGGTGATTTAAAAGGGTTTATAATTTTTCCTCTATGTTGAGAACTCGATTGAAATGTCGGTCGGTTGATTCACCGTAGAAAATATAAAAAACGTAACTATGTAAATGAATCATAAGATTGGTAAGTAATAATAAAATAGCTCCACTAATACTCGTGAGTTCTTCTTAGAAAGTGGCATTAGTTTAATTTACATAATAACGTGTCTAACATTCTCAGAATAAACAATCCGAAAATGTTACTCCAAGCAACATATTCCAGTTCTATAATTTTCTCTTGTCGCTAACCGTAAACTTTAGACCAGTCACGGTTGAACCACGGATATTTCGTAATCACAGCGGTTTCAAAAGCAAATTCAAGATAAAAGAGGTCTTTACATTTTGGTCATAATGACCACACAAGCATTGTCGTGACAAAAGTAAGTCGTGTAGTTTGGTGCAAATTTTACAAAATACGTTCTAAGGCGAAATATAAACAGTGTTTACTTAGAGAGTGCCTGTTATTTATCTAATATATAATAACAATAAACATAATAATATAATTTATATAACAAAATATACTTTTGTTTGAATAATAATCTAATAGCTTAATTTTTCAATTTCAATTATTTGCATTTGATAGAGTAAATTATAATAATATGTTAATTAGTTTCCGTTCTTTCTTACAAAACAATGGCATGCGAATATTAATTTTAAAATAGATAATTACGATTCGAATTTAAGCTTAACTTTTAAACGATTACAAAGTTAACAGACAGACAAATCCAATTTAAGCTATAAAAATATTAGTTTTGTCTTTTTTATCACATCTGTGGTAAAATGTCGGTGCAGATTTTGACGCACAAGGTCTCGGGTTTGATTTCCAGATAAGGCAACTTCATGGGATCTGAAATCGTTAGCTCGTCGTGGTGCATAAGTATGTTCCTCTGTCTACCCCTCGGGATCATGAGTATGAAGATTACTTTTTTATATTTAATATCTGTTCTAGGTGAAGCCAAATCCTACAAATCAAAAATTATGAATATTGATGTAATATGGTTTAATATAAATTGTGCAACACAATTATTTAGAACATTGTTTAGTAGGTATATGATCAGACGAGTAAGGGTTTATATGTTTTTCTTCTATAAGGCGATTTCCTAAAACTATACACAGAAAAACTAATTAGATATAACTTATATTGCTCTTATCTGTGCTTAGCTTAAAATATTTATATATCTAACAAATTGATTTGCTTAATTAAGCAAACACTCCGGCAATAAGACAGCCTACAACATTTATGGTGTCCATAGGCTGACGTCTTTTACCAGTCCTTGTGCTTGTTTGCCGTTTTATATCAAAAAACTTTCACAGTCGCAATATAGATGGGGTAAAAATCACAAAATACCTATCACGTATACTGTTTCATAAGACGATCTCGACGAGGTCTTTGCATAACCCTTAATTAATCCAGTGGAAAAAACTGAAACGGCCTGTGCCCAGCGGGCGACCTTCACACAGCCCGAGGTCGGTATACAACCAGCCACGAATAAAAAAAGGAAAAAAATGTATCGTGCGTGAGCCCTTACCAATTTGTATTTTTCTGGTGGCCATTAAAATAAAAACATACACATTGTTTATAGCGTTCTATTAGGGATTTTCCAAGTAAAAAATTATGTCTGTAAAATATTGTTTGAGCGTTAGTTAAAAAGACAGAATGTTAAAATAAGATGCTGAACATATTAATATCACAGCCACAATACGTAGTTAGCGGTTGTCATAAAAAATAATCATATCGTTATCATATTAGCACACATAAAAATAGGGGTTATAAGGTAAACAATGGCATCAAGTTTCTTAAAATGTATAATTTTTGAGAACTTCGGTGGCCAACGAACTTCCATTTTAGTAGTCCAGCTTCGGAACCCACCATGTATCGATGTCTTTATATAACATACGGGATTCGATATGGCGATGGACTTGCCATCTTTCATATCATGGGATCTAATGTCGTCGGCTAGTCGTAGTTCGTTGGCATATGTACCCCTGCCTACCTACGGTGTGACGATATTTATTTATATTTTTTAATACTTATCGTTTTTGACACAACTTTTAGCGTTTTGAATGTTCAATTTGACATTTTTTTCAATTTTATCCATAATTTTTTTTAATGATTTTATTTAATTTATTATTTCGACTTCAAGGCAAGAGTTAGATTTATTTTCTTGTTATCATTATTTTGTAAACGATGACTTACTTAAAATTAAAAGTTATTTATCAAAATTATATTTATTTGACTGGAGCATCAATAATTAATTTAATTATCATTATGCCTAGGTACCTAAATGATAATTTTGTGTTTTTTTTTATATTATTTAAAAAAGTACTGGATCAATTACCATAAAATGTATAATATGGGAATTGACGGAGTAATCGTAATAGACATAATAAACATAAAGGCGAATTGAGAATCTTCTGCTTTTCAAAGTCGGTAAAATCTACTAGGTCCTAAAATATTCTCAACTGAAAAAAATGTAATATGAGCTTATTGCTGCGTCAGCAAAACTGTGGGCATTTGTTGGTTTTTTATTACGAGATGAATAATAGCCAGAAAATAATACATCTCTCTTGTATCCCTTTAGTAATTACTTATAAAAAAAGGAGAGAAGAGATAAAATTATACACTCGATTGTTTTACGTTTTAATTTAATTCAAATTCCGAATGTATTGAATTATAGGTATCAGATCAATTGTAGCGAGCACAAAAGGATAGATTCAAATCCTCCAACTGCATTTGCTAGGGGATTATCACCACTATCTCGTTGGAATTAGAATGTAAATGATTTTATAACTTATAATAGTTACAAAGTCACGTAGCTACGCCTGAATATTGCCGTTAATATCCTCAATGTGTGATTACTTTGGAATTTGGATATGCAAGTGTGTCAAGACTCTTGAATCTGACACTAAATAAAAAGCGATGGTTAAAGCATGTCTTTATGATTCGGCTAATATCAAAAAGTCTGTATCGATTTCTACATGACTCTTACTAAAGTATAGCTATTCATAGTAATAAGGTCAATTCTGATCTAAATCTCTCAACTTTAAGACAATTGAACCGTAGATTTAAAATATCTCTGATCTTATAATTTTGATTATTATCTGTTTTACAAATTTGTAATAGATTTGTAAATTTCCATAATACTCTTGGATAGCTTTGAATAGTAATGAGTTAAATTACAACAATAGGTATTATAAAAACTCTAGACATATATTCAGATCGATATCGATTTATATTCGAATAAAAATCATCGAATTATCGATCTTTACGCTTCAAAATAATCAAATTACATGTTTTTATTAATTGTGTTAGTCAACTATACTACACACTATCTTAAATGTTCGAAATACTATATTTTATTTTTGTGTACTATAAACTATTTATTCATTCATTCAAACGTACATAAATTCAGTTATTTATTTACAATATTTTTTCAATGTCAATTACAATTTTAGCTTAAATGAGACTTGATATTTATTGATGTATTCATTCCAAGCTTTCACTTGACAACTATAAACATTATAAAAAATAGTCCCAACTGTAAGCAATTCGGTAGCACCGTTCATTTACATTGATGGCAATTATCTTTTATTTATAACTAAGCAGTACTCATAAGTTCGCTAACTCAAACTTTAGCTAAACAAATAATTGTTATAAAATCACCAAATTTTTTTGTGGGTAAACTAATTTTTATCAAACTTTTCTTCGTCTTGCTGGTTTCCTAAGGTGTGAATTTGATATATATATCGTTTTTTTCTATTAATTATATACATATAAAATCTCAATTTCACATGTGTATTGTGAATAAATGAATCTCCATTCTCCTTTTTCTTGCTTCGTGATCAGATAAATAAATTCCACATTTTTTTTTGTGTTAATTGTAATCAAAATAGGTTCTTATGGAAAGAAAGTCGGGTAAAGGAACTTTGCCTTACAAACTGTTATTAGCTGTTAATATCAGTTGGTACGACATTTGCCAAGTTAGTTAGTTTACAATTTTATCAAATCAAAGTTCAATACTCTATAAATAATTCAAGGTACATGAAAAGGAATATTTATAAAAAGAAGTAAATAAGAGCTTGCAAAAACAGCTTGAAAATAAGCAGCGCTATCTGTAGCACATACAAAGTCTGGCGCCACTTGCAAGTTCAGATAACGCTTTCAATCACGCCATGGTAGAGACCAGTCTAACCGCATTGAACCTACCTATAGTAGTTCAAGAATGCGACCTTACTCCTGTTTAATGTATAGCACGGAGATGTTATAGTGTTACTACGTTAATCTACTTAGACAGTTAACGTGTGAATACAGAACACCCTGTACCATCAGGCCTATTTAGCAACGTTAGATAACAGTGAATATAAGGGCTCCAAAATCCTACCTAAAGAGTAAAGAGAGAACTCTATCACTAATATTCCGCAATCCATCTCTGTCTGTTTGACACACAATTAAAATCAAAGTACCCAGGGTTTCTCTGATTCTTCAACTGTCTCCGTGTAAATTTGTTCATCAGTTTTAACAGACTTTTGCGTTCATAATAATTAGTATATTTATTGGTAACAATAAATTATATTAGAATAACATATTAGAATAACAATCCTATTAAAATAAAAGTACCCAGATAAAATTGATGCAGCAGTTATGTCGAACTTTTGCTTTCATAAAATTACCATTAAAACTCATTCATCGAGATATTTTGTGATTATTATTAAATTCATATGTAAAATATTTTGTAATTACAGTAACAAAAGCATATAAAATAACAAACTATTACAATTTCACAACGACATATTTGTAACAAATCTTAGAATACCTTAGATTTGTACATTTCTATAATCTTAGATTTGTACCTACAGATAAACAAATTTGATGATTTTATGAGAAAAGGATTTTACGTAAATACATTTATAAATATATATGAGCGAAAGGCATAACCCTACCTTTTAGTCGGCTGAAACAAGCTGTAACTATTGTTTAGTAATAATATCCTTAGAATATTGTAACTGGAGAAGTTATTCCGACGAAGTTTATAGTGAGGTAGTTTACAACGCTGTTTCTCAAACTGAGGTTCACAAAGTGAAAGGGGTCTATCAACACACAATAAAAAAATATCATTACACCCATATCCCCGAAAGGGGAGGCAGAGGAGCATATGTACCCACGATTAGCAGACGATATTTGGTCTCATAATGTAACAGGTGGCAAGTTCGTCGCCATATTGGGCACATATTTACTGTAAGAAAATGTACTCTTGTTATAAAAACTTATTGGTACATGAAAGGGTTCAAACCTAGCTAACCGAAATGAAAGTCCGAAGTGCGTTCCACTAGGCCACCGAGATTCTATATAAAAAAACCTTTTTCAGAGACATTACCTTATAAATATAATACTGAAGATTTAACGTTGTATTTTTTGAAATTTGATTTACTTATTTTATATTTTAGTATGAGTAATCAAATTATACCCCATACTTTCATCGTTGGGACTTGATAAAACTTTCAACATATAAAATCAATTTAAACATTTTAAATACACACGTACTTTTTTACTTATATCTCATAATTGTTTTTTTTTTTTTTTAAATTGGAAAGCAAACAAGCAGACGGACGGACTGATGGTCGCCTATAGACACCAAAGATGGAAATGGTGCGTTGCCAACCTGAGGCTGGGATGGTAAGCCTCTTGCGTGTGTAAGTTTACCGGCTACCCTACCCTCCA
>DVZL01002972.1:0-14608 GCA_018236625.1 Lasaia peninsularis
GAGAATTTTTCGCCTGTTTCAATACCATGCAGCCCCATTCGACGTACAGTGCTTTCAGAAACTCCTGCAAAGGAAATTGCGATTTAACACATATATTATTATGTAAAGAATTATTATAAGTTTTCTTGTAATCTTAAAATAATAACTGCATCTTAAATCTCAAAATATTAGGCTCTGGTCAGCGATAATAGTCAATTTTATTCTTGTTTCTTAAATAAAATCAAAAGTATTCATTAAAAAAACATATTAGAAATCCTCATAAGCCCTTTCATTTGATTATGACAGTACGGTTTGGTATAACATAGTAGATTCAATATAAATTAGCTGTGACAGACAGACAGACGAGTGATCTTGAACACTTTTACCATCCAATTAAGCATAAGCACACGTCGCGTCGGCATAGTGTGCCATTAGCAGCAAGTGGAAGTCTACCTTTATGTTTATGTTTTGTTTATCTTTGGGTAACCTCAAAAATAAACTTGAATAAATAATTTTCACCTTTATTTATAAAAATATCAAATAGCTAAATACATTTATGGTTCATTTTAGTGTTTTAAACAAATTTATATAGTCACTTACCAGTAAAATAGCTGTACATTTGTAAATGTCCTCTACATTTGATAAAATCTTGCCGGCTTGATATTCGACCAAACACCGCATGAAAACTTTAAATTATTATTTCACGAGCACCACCTCGAATGACTTTATTCATGTTATCGCTGTTTTAGGTACTAAGCATTCAGAAAATTTCAAAACAGTTAAAAACCTACGAAAACTCACAATTATTTACAATCACTGACAGCTTAGGTACTTAATTTTTGGTGTTGCTAGAAGTTGTAACGTTTTAGTTCTTGAATAATTAAATAAATAAGCACTATATTTGAACTAATTTAATACATTCTTCTCTAAAATTGAACCAATTCGATATATGGAAGAAACAGCTAATAAAAGTGTTGTGAGCCTTGTATCAGAATGTCTAGTGTTGAATAACCCATCGGAAGACGTAGACAATGCTTTGGGAAATTAGATTCGCGTCGGAGTCCGAGCACGTGTGCCGCCTTGACTGTCCACCGTTTTACCAATGCACACCATAACGATGAACTTCAGACATTTTGGTGAAATATTTAAAGTTTTTCAACAATTGTTTTTTATACAGCACCTTATTACTTATTATATTTAACGGCGCATCTCCTTCTCTAATATTATGAATCTATAGAGCAAGCGGCAATGACAACAGCTGTCAACTAATATTGACATCGCGGTCGTCAAGGAGATGGTCGTGAGTTCTGTCACAACACCTAACGGTAGTTCAGGTTGACCGAAGAACTCGGGATTCGGGACGACAATCGGTTGGCATCAGGACAAACGTGTTACGTGTTAGGTGGAGTGCCATGGCGTTAAATCGTTCATAATTACCCGATGTTATTCTCTCTCTATTTTAATTATTAAATTTAAAACCTATGGGTATACTATTAGAAATCTCAAGGTTACATCTCTTATTTTATTGCTGTAATAACGCTGCTACAACAACACCGATAAACCAAAGAGGCTTATAATTCAAGTTATAAGTTTCCAGTTAACATTTTTGGTGTAGATGTATATTTCTTACTATCAAAATGCCTGCGTTGCTAACCTTACTAATATTATTAATGCGAGAGTAACTCTGATTTTTGTCTATTCATCTATTACGCTTTCACGCCTAAACCACTGAATCATTTTGGACTAAATTTGGTACAAAGATAGAGTTGACTTTAAGAAAAAGCAAAGCCTACTTTTTAACCGACCACATTAAAAAAAGGTATGTTTATTACGCAATAAGTATTATAAGTCGAAAAAATCTACCCTTTGAGAGTTACCTTTGTTATTAAAATAATTCACGCAGGCGAAATCGTAGGTGGAAAACCATTATAAATATATTCTTGGATAATTAAAAATATCGAGGCAGTACCTACTCAAGTTCTCACTCAACGTGGTAAAGAAAACGTTGGTCGTTCCCTATTTGCGCTGCGGAGGCGAGCTGCAAACTTAAACAAGTCCTCGTCCACCTGCTAACTGCCGGCGCCAAATCACACGCGCCTTCCGTGTTCAATAATACATCTGTTATTTATCCTGAAGATGTTCCAATTGTATATCCTTAGTGATTCCACATTCTACCTCAGGAGGCGCTTGATTGAATTCCAGTTTGAAACGTTTATTTGAAAAGGTAGCTTTTCTTAAAACTGTCCGAAAAATAAACCTTTTCTGTCACTATAACGTCCTTTATTGTCATTTATTGTAGGTAGGTACCTGATTTTGAAAAATAAATATTTTATGTCGCCATTACGTCTAGAATTATAATTCCAGCAATTTAAATTTTTAGGTTATTCCAAAGGTTGACGATAGTGTCGTTACATTTCTAAATAATTTCATTTATTTTAATTTCATTTATATTACACTAACTACTTGCTCGAAAAATTTCATCTAAATAAGTCCAATAGTTTTTTCGCGAAAGAGTGACAAAGATAAATCCATACTCACAAACTTTCGTATTTATAATAAACTAGCTTACCGCCCGCGACTACATCTGCGAGAATTATTTTAATGACATAAATAACTTTTAAGGGATAGATTTTTTTCCGACTTATAATACTTATTCCGTAAAAAACTTGCCCTCTTTTTGATATAGTGGGTGTAAAAGTAGCCCATGACAAGGTCAACTCTATCTCTGTACCAAATTTCGTCAAAATCAATTTTAGTGGTTTAGACGTGAAAGCGTAACAGACAGATAAACAGAGGTTCTTTCGCATTTATAATATTAGTAGGGTAATAGCATTGATGCAACAAACGATGTAAGTGCTTATTTCAAAATGTTATCATTAATGTTGTACCAAATGCCATCGTTGAATAGTGTAAATGATATGTATACGTTATTTCCCCGTCGTTAATAACTAAGTCTTACATACAACCGTGATCAGTTGTTTCAAAACTCGAAAGCAATTATCCGTTTGAAAGAGCTTCTGAATTACAATTAATATTAAAATTAGTCAAGAAATTACATTCACAAAAGAAATGAACCAATGATTGGCTTCATCAATTTCGCCCAGGAGACTGTAGCGCTCTCAAATATTTGTACAATTCTGATTCAAAGCGACCTTTTTCTCAGTCCTAGTAAATTCATAAAGTGAAATATTTGCAAGTAAAATTGGCCACGGGAGTTGGGAAAAAATAAAGAACCTTATGTATAAGGCCATATTCAGACTGAATTACAGTTACTGTTATAAACGTACAGCATATCGCACCCTTAGTAATAAAGGGCACAATTCAAAAAAGTAGTTCATTCGTAAATTGAGTTTAAAGATTCCTACACCGTAGCCTTTTTTCTGTTGACATGCTTATTATTTAAGTTAGAATTATGAAATCTAGGACAATTCTCTTTCTAAACGGTAAAGAATTTCATTTTGTGCCCTTAGCATTTAAAATCACAATTTACAAAAATTTTGAATTTATACCTTATATTACTGAGGGTGCAATATCTACAGACAAAAAGTTTTGTAGAATCTAAGGTACTTTTAAATGTTTCACAACACACATACACATATATCGTCACAACAAGTCCCTTACAGTGAAGACAGAGAGTTTGCTGTTACATGTTCTACAAATATAATTTAATAGATGTTTCATATTTTTTTACTTACACAATTGAAATGACTGCGTTGCTATCATCATATGTAAGAATGTAGTTATTTCTCCCAAATAAAGTTTTAACAGTAGCAAAACAATTTTTGCTGTATTAATACTTCTTACATTATATTGGAATACAGTTACAAGGTCATAACACAAAACTGCCCTAATTTTCACTGGAAAAGAAAAGTGAAATTTGTCTTAGTGCCTAGAGAAACTATATAAATTAATTAAAACTATTTAAATACTTCATATTAAACAATAAACTTCGTGATTTTAACTTTAGTGCACCCAAAGAAACAAAAAATTGATTGAAATAATAATCAGTGAAAAATATTTATTTTTTGCGATCAGTACATATTATTAGTCAATCCATTCCAATATTATGAAGATGTGATTGTTTGTGTCTATGTTGGTTTATTAGTTTTAGACGGGTGATCTCTGAAGTTACCAAATATATTTCAAAAATCTTTCACTACTAAAATGCTACATTATCCGAAATTATGGCTAAAGCAATTAAATAAATAAATATTTGTTTTTAAATAAATTGGTTTTCAGACAGACAATTCAACATTTACTAAGCAATTCGGGAAAAAAAGCGCTACTGAATCTTTTCGTGCGTGCGCTGAACCACCACTCATGCATACAATGTACTACGAAAATATAGGTTTCTAGTAGATCCATAAAAGAATATGCGACACGACACCTCAAATTTCTACAATTAAGTAACTATAAGGTATAATATATGTAAACAAATAATTTAAATTAAAAGGTGCATTTTGAGAACGATTACGTACTACACAATTATATAAATTAATCCTTACGATTAAGAGATCATCATCAAGACAATTTTATGGAGATAAATAATTTTGCCCTTTACTCCACATTAATTGAATATATAGATTTTGAAATATCGTGAAATTAAAATATACGCACTCCAAATTATTTGTATGTAGATTAGGTATTATATATTGAACGCGACTCGCGGTGTACGCGGAGCGTGGACATAGCCCACGACGAAATCGTCTGATTTATTCACTCATTTCGAAATTACTTACATTTAATTTGTGTGTTAGTCACAAGTGGGCAAAACCACGGGCAATAGCTAGTATAACATATTTTTCACAACTTCAAAGCCTAACTTTCTCTCCATTTCGATTTTAAACAAATTTCTGGATATGACAGAAAAACGTAAATCTGTGAGGGGCCTTAAATGAATACTCTCATTGTTGTTACACTGTACCCACGAATAAGGTCCATTTATGCATACGATAACTTGAAGCGTAGCTTGGTGAAAAATTCTGAATGTTCAATACTTAAGCGGCAATGTAAACACTCTAGTTGGAATTTAATTTCACGAACAATACTGAGTAAATAGTAGGTAATACAGGCAGATAGATTTCCTAAAATAAATAAATATTATACTCCCCGAAAGGTTAAACAGAGGTACATACACAACCACGATTAGTGGACGATTTGGTCCAATGATGTAATAGATTTCCTGGTGGCAAATAATATATGTCGCCTATAAAAACAAAACCTGTTATCGTAGATATCATAAATTTACCGGCTACCATATCATTTACACCAGAACAGGATAAAGGCAAAACCAACGTTATTGTATATTTACAGTTATTATATATCTACTGCTCTTTTATATATTCGAACCCGCGTACCCTCCGTGACTGAGATAGCTTAATAACTAACCATTATAACGCCATAGTGGGGGATAAGGAACGATCAATATATGTATTGATCGAGTCGGGTCGTTCGTTGTATAGGAGCTCCCTAAGTAAATATTTAGGTACATATATTTATTTACTTTACTGTGTTTAATTTCAAATATCTAACTATCACAGATCTTTAGATACAGCCTGATGACAGACAGACAGACGGGGCAGCGGAGTCGTTATCTCCGTACTCAGTAAATATAGTATTTTTACTTTTTGGGTATGGAAACAACATTTGAGCATCTACATTGGCAACACAACATTTTCTTTAAAATCATTCAAGTTACTGTTAAAAAAATACTGTTATTCACAATCAAATTTCTTTTTTACGATACTAAAAAATATTACTACTGCGGGCGAAAGCCACAAAATGGCGCCTTAAAAATTCCAAACTGCAAAATACTTTAACGAGCTCGCTACCCGTTCCATTACAGAAGCCTAAAAGGGTTACAAAATCATATTCATAACCTTCTTATTGTGTCCTAAAAGCGCTACCTCGTTTTTATGACCTCATCTCTTGTTCAAATCCGCAGATTTGGTTTACTTCGTTAGTGATATAAAGGAAACATTACCGACCGTCCTAAAAAGGATCTTTTATAGATCGGGCAGAGACCTTCGTTAAATCTACCTTGTCGAGTATCAGAAATAAGGACTTGTCATCTAAAAAACAGATCAACATAACATTCAAAAATTCTACATTATGATTATACTATCTGTCACGAGAAGGTATAAATTATGTAAACAGACGTTCAGAAGTTACCAACATTTGGGTCACAGGAAAAGTATTTATTTTTACTTATTATTATTACTTTCATATAACCCGTATATATTTTTACTTCGATTGAATATGGTTCATTAATGTCTCGCAGTAAAAATATTTACTTGGTGCAAGAAGTTTGTTTACAAAAATTATAGCTTCTCGTGACGGAAAGTATAATAACCTTTTTAATGTAGTCTAATATTATTTGACAACTATCCTTTGTGCTTCGTGGTACGGGGACGCGCGGATCTCAGAAAATGCAAAATTTCGATTCGCTATTTTGAAATAAACGTCATTCGAGTTATGAATACGCACGAATATGATTCATTGCTTTATTGAAATCGCTGATTTTGTTGTTATTATTAATTTGGTTATTTTTCCATTATCATTTTGTTACTGTTGTTAGTTTTGTTAATTACTGCCTTAATTTTATAGTTTTTCTTATTTGTTATTGTGTATTTGTGTATAATGGAATGGATAAATAGTAATAATATAATTATTATTTCTATTTCTATTCGTATTTTTCTACGGATGCTTGCAGCAATTCCTTTACTAATAATTTATTAAATATTTAAAAAAATAAATACTTTTTTCCTTTGATCCAAAAGTTGGGAACTCCTGAACGTTTGTTTCATTATTTACACCTTCTCGTGACAGATAGTATAGATGCATAAGTATGTAACTAGTGGCTTGTCTTTACTTACTTGTTTTTTAAATTAAACTAATAGCTTAAAACCTTTGGCCCTTAATTGATAAGGCCAGGACGAAGAAGATACTCTATATATTGTCAAACCTTTGGCATTTAAGGGTTCAGGCCAAGACGAAGAAAATACGATATCTATTATGAAACCTTTGGTTGAGTCTTTAAAATTAGTTACTCCTAGTGGTAGTATCTCAGTAAGTAATTGTTATTAAGAACTAAAACTTTCAAAAGGAGTTATGATCAGCTAAAACTTATAAATATACCTACTTTGAGCAACCATTGTTACGTCCAAGTAAATCTCTTCCAGCGTGTCCTGAATACGAAATGGCCGTCCCCAATCCCCGTAGTCTAAATCTATGTTCTTATTTTTTATATAGCGTCTGTTTTCAAGTAATCTGAGGCGACGATTTTTCACGATAACGTGTACATTTTTCAATTTTAATTATTTTTAGATTGGGTTTGTGATCGATATTGCGACAGACTTGCCACTTTTTTAATTTTAATAAGGATGTAGGATATATATTTTTATAAACACCACGGTAGAACACCAATACACCATTTTTTTGCCTATTTTAAATGTTTATCTACTCTTATAAAGTTAGCATAGATTATGAGAGGGGAATTTATCGCCTCTGGAAATAAATTTTTATGTTGTAAGACTATCGATTAATTCTTATGTTATGAAGATAAGTGTTAAATAATTCGTGTGTTCTTACCTTTTTTATACATTTTGTGATTTGCACATTTTGCTAGTTGTGTTCATTATGCGTATTGTACATTTTGCGTTTTGCACATTTTGCAATTTGTACATTTTGCTCTGAAGGTATAGTCAGTAACCACTAAATATTTAAGTAAAGTCGCAAAATAATCGATATTACAGCTTCATTAGTATCTTTGATCTCGTATTTATTACCAGTAAATTTATAAACACTACTCATGCTAAATGCAGCTGTCTAAAAATATCTGCCTGTAAACGTCCGACGTTAGAAATACTAAGATAACCGCCATCTTCTCTCCCATTTAATTGAAGAATAGTTTTTTTAAGCACGGCTCCTCTGTTCTCTATATGTATAACTCTATGACGTAAATTCGATGAACTTTTAACGTAATTAGGCCACCTGGGCAGTGATTATAATTCCGTCGGCAGCCAAAAACTTCCTCGACTAAATTAGGCCGCGTTGCGTTTGATATTGCCTAAAGAGTGCTCCAGTTCGTTACCGGCTAACGCGCTTAATGAAAACATTGTTTATTTTGAATTTTAGTTTTAAACGTAAAAGGTGTTTAAGAATAATATTTACGTTTTGGGGTGCTATTTTAGTTGTAACGTATGTGGTGTTTTTTAACTGGGGCTTTTACAATCATTTTGACGCCGTAATTACACTGAAATAAAAGTAGTTGAAGATAATCTTTTTTTCTATTGTCGTCGAAATAGACGACTTTTTGCATTTGTTTATATTTTGAAAATCCGTTTGGAATTTATAGCGGAGTAACCTCGAAATAGACATAAATACAGGGAAAATCAGATGATTTGAGAACTTCCTAGTAGCCTAGTGATAAGCTATTTTGACTTCCATTCCGGTAGATCTTGGGGTGGGTGAAGAAAAACATGAAAAAAATCCAAATTGGAGCATTTGAATTCGATCTCATCTAGGGTTGAGTCTGGTTTTCCTTCTGGTTTGTAGACTTCAAATTGCAATAGCTCTGTGTAAAAATTGGCGCCCAAGTAAAATCCCCTAGATATAATAAAACTGTAGAAAAGTAAAGACTATTTTTTACTGAATAGAGAAGCGTACATGCACGCGGCTCTAATGATAGTAAGAGACAACCGTGGCCTATAGACACCATAGTTGTTGTAGGTGTGTCGCTGTCCTGTTGCCGGGGTGTTAGGCCTAGTGTGCAAGTCTACCGGCTACTCTACCCTCCGGACCGGACCGGATAGGAATAGGTAGATAGGTAAAAAAATGGCCTAGGCAACTAAAAAATACAACGGAACACATTTCTATTTTTTTTTTAATTTTTGTCCGTCCGTCTCTGCAGTTGCGATTCGCGCTAAAACTAATAAAATTTAGTTCTTGACAACTACCATCAGTTAACACACGAGCAGTTTTGTCGTGATATGTTATCCTAGATCTTCTCAGGTACCTACAAGTATCCAGATTCGCATTGTTTATCTGTGTTTTTAATGTTTCATCTTTTATTCTTTTTACATGACCGAACCCGATGGTGCTCCGATGAGCATGCTCTTTCTCGTTCCTACACCGACACTTTCAATCCAATTCTTTCTCTATAAGATAACATTTTAATATAAGTGCGTTCAAACAATATAAAGCCTAAGCTTTAGTTATAAAAGTATATAGAAAATTTTGAAGTGTTTTATCAGAAAACTTTTTACCTATAGTAAAGTAAAAGTCGGTTAAAGTTAAAAACTCCAGTGTACCGCGAAGCTTTGTGTCGGAGCTTTTATTCGGAGCTTTAATTCAAGCACTCTCAACGTGGCTATAGTTGAAATGACGTTGTGACTTTTGAGCAACAATTATATTAAAAGGATGAATGCCGCACGAAATTAACGCTTTTAAAATATTGAAAGAGACTTTTTAAAGTTTTGTGTGCTCTATAAATATTGTAGTATTCGTAAATTGAATCTCTCACTTTTACTAGGATATAAAATATTTTATTTTATATTGATCTTTTCTTTGTCTTGATCTTTTAAATACACATTTTCGGCAAATAAATAATTTTCATTTCATTTCATTTCTATGTATGCCACATGCCTACACAAGTTTGATGTGTACCTGGGAATATTTTTTTATGTAATATGACAGCGAACAGGCAAACGGGTCTTCTGATGGTAAGAGACAACCGTGGCTTATAGACACCATATATTATGTTGTACGTGCGCCGTTGCCCTGTTGTCGAGCTGTTAGACCTTATGTGCAAGTCTACCGGCTACCCCACCTTCCGGACCGGAACACGACAAGTCTTACAATATGAAATCATTATGGCGGCAGAAGTGGGTAAGGTGATGGATCCCTAGCTGTGTAGAAGAACTGCACAGTACCTTACCATCAGTTATCATGCTGGAAGTGACCCAGTTAACCTATGTTCGCCTTTTACAAGAGGATGCACGTAGTATATTCTACACAGGTGACTAGGACGGGAAATATCGCTTAAAAACTGTATAAATTATCGTATTGACTAATTAGACCAGCCTAAAATATTTTATATCTTTTCGTTTAGACAATATACTTTAGAATCGACACCATATTTTAGGATAACTAGTAACGACATATAAGTGTCATGTAAAAGTTTTTGCGATTATATAGTACCAAAGAGTTAGACTAATATAATATAAACATTTATTTCCCGTGTTCGATTATAGTCCCGTGTTCGATTCCCAGACGGGGAAACTATTTTTTTATTAATTTTTTTTAGTTTATTTGAAGAAAAAAACGTTGCCGGTGATAATATTAGTGCTCGATGTGGCGGCAAATTTGCCTATCACATCATGGGATCTAATATATAGACAAGGCGATATTTTTTTAAAGAAAAAATGAAAATTCGATTTCTAATATTGAAGTAGACGAAAGATCAACGAACTCGTAAACCATGAAATATGCATTCCCAGAATGTTTGAATGGTGTTTCCCAGAAAAATATATGTGAATTCACGCATTAAAATGTCTAATCCCCATTTGTAAGAATTATTACGTAATTCATTCATATTATACAGTTGTAAAACGAATGCGTCGTCTGTTTATTGAAAAAATGATTTAAACTACATGGGTGCTTCTAAACACAATATCACTTTATATATTTTAAAGATCTGTTTTTCTTTGTATGTTTGTTTATTTTTTTTTACAAAGTATACGGAAACAACGTTGACTTTGTATTCGCTATTTCAGAAGTAATTTCGCTTATTTAAAATCGAAGCCATAATTATCTAATATCAGCCGGTCCACTAGAAATAGGTATTCAGATATTATTACAATTAGTATGGATTATTGAGGTTTAAGGGTTATTTAATAATAATAAATTAATATGTCATGGATAAAATTGACAAATTCTTTTTTTATTGTAATTCGTATAAATGAAAAAGAAACAACAACACCAAACGACCTACTAATCTGGAAAACGCCCAGTTTTTTCACATGGCCTATGACCGTACGGCATGTGTGCAAATCCTTATCACGATGGTATAAAGGACCCGACATATTACAGTTTATATGCTTTTCGGTGCCTACGATGAATTTCCATTAATGTGTTTATAATATGTGAAACCATTTTTTTTTGTGCACATACATTTGCAAGTATCAAGACCGCCTCGTTGGCCGAGTGGCTAGTGTACACGCCTAACCGCATCGACTAACTGCGAGGCTCGGGTTCGGTTCCCGACGGGGACAGGCATTTGTGTGATGAACATAGATGTTTGTATTTCCGGGTCTGGGCGTGCATTAAATTTATTCTGGTATCTATTTAAGTATTTCTATGTATTAGTATCGTTGTCTAACACCCATAACACAAGCATATTTTCTTATTTTTGGTTTAGATCAATTTGTGTAATTAGTCCAGAAATATTTATTATATTTAACATTTACTATCCCCAAAGGGGTAGGCAGAGATGTGCTAGTATATCCACGACCCATAAGTCCAGTAGATATACTAAAACACCAACGATTAACCAAGGCACTAACGCCCATGATGCTATACATGGTAAATCTATCGCCATTTCGGGCACATTCCGATCCCGGGCAATTTAATGCTTACTCAGAATAATCTGAAAAACGTTTAAGAAAAGCCACTTTTTAATCGCCTATGCCTATTTTTATAAATATCATAAATATACAGAATTTAATTTTCTACTGTTTTATTGCATGTGTAGATTACTAATCATTGTCGTTTTATTTTCTCAAAATAACTAAATTAAAAACTTCCAAAAACTAAGATTCATCAAAACTGTTCATGGTTTTGGCCTTATCCTGTCATTTTTTTACATCCTTTCTATTATCAAAAGTAAAAAAAATATTTTTCTAATGCGAATATTTTTATAGCACTTTAAATAGCTCTAAAAAATCCACATGTGGAGTAAGCTCATATAACAAAAGCCTTATCCGTCAACAAACATACCTCGTTATTGCAGCTGGCACAGCGTTAATAAAGGGAAACAATCGATTTCAGGAATTCCGTACATTTGTTGGCTTTTATTAAAAATTCAAGCACCGCTATAAATCCACGGAACCCACTTACTCAAAAACTTTGCAGTTGAAAAGCCCTTTTTTACGTAAATAATTTGAGCTTTATTTATTAAAAAAGTTTTTTTTTTTTGTTTAGTGTGTGTGGCGGTTGAATAAACTTGGTTTTATGGACTGCATAAAAAATGGTTGTTTTTCAGGAGATTTTTTGGTAGTGTTTTTTGTATAACGGAATACTGTAGTTCTAATTATATCGCACTATACACACTCTTTTTTATGAGATAAGACAGCGAACAGGCACACGGGTCTCCTGATGGTAAGAGATAACCGTGGCCTATAGACACCATAGATGTTGTAGGTGCGACACCACCTGTGGTCCGGCTATTAGACCTTATGTGCAGCTACGGCTGCCTTCGGACCGGAATACGACAATGTCATTTTTATTACGTATTTTTATGCCACATAGAAGGAAAACAAGGTCCCACTGAATTGAAAATCCAAAATGCTAACCAATAAACTATTGAGGTTCTTAAATTGGCTACAGAATTCTAAAAACGATTGAAAACCTCCTCGTTTTTTCTGAAAATGGAATAAACGGATATAAATTTAAAGGTAGAATTTTAAGCTCAGCCAGCAATCTGATCACGGTTCTAGGAAAAAGCCAATTACGTCACACGCTTATGGCGTTACAGTTTCATATTTCAGGCTCCAGGAGTTTCACTCATATTCTTCTATTTATACTGGCTTTATTATGTTTGTTTTTGGGTAAAAATATTTTAATATCAGCACCATTTTATATTTTATCTGTGTTTAAACTAAGCGTTGCCCACAGCTTTTTATCACATATTATAAAAGAAAGTCACCTGCCGCGTCCGTCTGTTCGCAATAAACCCAAAAAGTACTGGATAAATTTTCATACAACAACAGAAAGAGTGATCTCTGAGAAAGGTTTAGTTTATAATATGTTTAGATTTTGTGAAAACTGACGATATTTCGATTAGCAACATGTCGGAAAAATTGGAAGAATTGAAAACGCTGCCAAAACCTTTTTAGTTCTAACAAAACAATATGATATGGTGGGATTGTACCTCTTTAACATTTCTACAAAAAATTCCACATATGTCTATCTTCCAAGGACAACCCACTATTACCATTTTTTGCAGTTCCATCACTACCTACATATTATAAAACAAAGTCTCTTCCCGCTTTCTGTTGCTATATTATGTGATTGAAAATTTAATGCAACGCCTTATGATGAGTTTTTTTATAGATGGAGTGATTCAAGATAAAGGTTTATATGCATAATAAATACATTATATACCCGTGCGAAGGTGGGTCGCTTATATATTTTATTCTCGTGTACTATATACTAGGACAAGGCAACAGATAATAATAATTATAAAAGCATTAAAAATATAATTTCTGGTACCTATTATTTACACATGCTATAAAAAAAAGAAAAAGGATAATCCTATTGAATTTTTTTAATGCAGCGTATCTCCTGGTGGCGTTTTAATACGGAACTAGTACGAAGTTTTTTTCGCTTATAATTATAGCTTCCAAACAATTTTTACAGCATAATAAGCCAATATCAAATATATATCATCGTGTGATTTATTCAAAGATTGACAAATCAAAAATTTTAGTTAAATTGTACGTGTGTGAACGCATGTTTACAAGTAAATAAGAGAGTATATGCATTACATAGGTTTTCCATCCATATTTTGATAGATTGTTACTATCAAAATATGGATTAATATTTGAATAAATTAAAATATTTAGTAGTGATTGTGATAAGTCAGTGTTTTAATTTAGGAGCTAAAGGTTTTTTATACAAAACATAATTATCTATAAACACTACACATAAAATAAGACATTTAATAAATAATTTGTATATAGTATAGTAAAGTATATAATAATAGTTAACAAACTGCATATCCAATAAAAAGATATTTAAAATTAATATTCCTAAATCCTTGAAGGTCGACTTTCAGCTTACAGTGTGATGGGGTTATCACATCCTAATGCTATAACATGAAAATAAAGTTAACTTTCATGTAAACCTTACGCGTTTCCGTATAATGGTATGCCATTTTTCCACGCTGGATAGATACGAGTCATTTGCGGTTAAGTCATTATCCTCCCTATCCTTCCCTTAAGATATTTTCCCTCTCAGTCCCCTTTTTCCATTCCTTTTTTATTGTAACTAAAGATTTCTACAAAGTGGTTCGAATCATTGATACAATCTCAAATAAAAAATAATTAACATCTTCGGTTTTGTAACAAGTAGATATACAAGAACATCCACCATCCACGATTAGCTAAAGTACTAAGGCCCAAAATATAATAGGTGGCAAACCACTTCGGATATTCGAGTCATGCTTACTCAGAATAATCTGAAAAACATTTAAATAAAGTTGACCTGGGAATTAACCCGGGACCCTATGCGGCTAATGATCTTAACAGGCGACAGCCATACCGTTATACCACACAGGCGATCACCCTTTAATAAAATATTATATCTATAAAAATAAATAAAATTGGAATGTATATTTGTAATATTAATA
>DVZL01002973.1:0-14608 GCA_018236625.1 Lasaia peninsularis
GGCGAGCACAGGGTCTATTGTCACCAACACCGTGACATTGACTAGGTGGTAGAGTCTTGCAACGACTCACCCGGATTAGTACCACCGTCTTACATATTCCTGCCATAATAGCGTCAGTGCTCGCCATTGTCGTGTTCTCTCAAATCCCTGGTTTACTTACGATGTTTTCCTTCACTGTAAGAGCACTTAGAAAACTAATATATAGTGCTCACCATTGTCGTGTTCTGGATTGGAGGGTAGGGTAGCTGGTAAACTTACTCACGCAAAAGGCTCACCATCCCAGCCTCGGGTTGGCAACGCACCATTTCCACCTTTGGTGTCTATATGCAACGTATCTTTCTTATCATCAGGAAATCCATCTGCTTGTTTGCCTTCCAATATCTAAAAAAATTGAATTTTTTTTGTATGTCTGAACAAGCTGTACTTATGAACCGTGATAGCTTATCAGTTCAAATTTTTACCGACGGTGTATTTATGTTTATAACAACATATACGAGAAAAAGAAAAAGGGGGCTCCCGTATAAAAACAATTACGGAAGCTTTATATTTTTTGTATGAGTCAAAATTTATTACGAAAAGACTTATGACAAAGGTATTTCTAACTCAAAGGTTATACGGAACCCTTCTTGTGCAAGTCTGACTCGCACTTGGCTGGTTTTTCTTTATTTTTGCAATGTGAGAGAATTTATTAGAAAACGATTCTTGACAGAAGTATTGGTTTGTATATTGATTGATATAAGGTTTTACGGATAGTTCTAGAAGATTTGGAAGTATTCCCTTAATTGAGGTGTTCGTTCTCGGTGGCCTAGTGGTTCGCACATCGGACTTCAAATTAAATAGTTCAGGTTCGAACCCCGCCATGTACCAAAAAAAAAATATGGGAGGAGGGAAATTTTTCAATTTTTTTGTTATATGTAACTTGCACTACAATTGTTTGAATAATTTAGGTATTAGTATATGAAATATTGTCAAAGTAAAAATTTCTGAAATCTACTTAAACTTTAAATAAAAATACGTTCAAGAGTTAAAATACTGCAACCAAAGTATAACTTTATTTTTTATCTAGATGTAAACCATAGGTTGATAAAAAACTTTGTTAGTTATAAAAAATAAACAATAAACTTTCAAGCGAAGCTTAAAGTTTTCAAACTTCCTGAAGTTCGGCAATTTTTACCAGCAACATAAAATTTAAGCTCCAGTGTATGACACACTCTAACTCTCTGTCATATTTTTAGAAGAAATGTAATTTCAACTTTTTTTATGAAATTTGTCAGCGACGACGCTCATGATATTCGACAAGACTATGGTAAGAGACCATAGGCTATAGACACTATAGATGATGTAGGCGTGTCGCTTTACTGTGGCTGGAATGATAGACTGAAGTGTGCACGACTTTTTAAAAAAATTTTAACTTCCAAAATAACAACTCACTTTTTATATATTACAAAAAAATGCACAACCCCGATGCCCTATATTAATATATTCATTAATAGATAGCACGATACTTGAAGCTCTAATAAACTTATCTAATCACTAGAATCGATACTTCAACAATATGTACCCAGCAATTTATATATCTAACCACATTTTAAAGAAACTCTCGGTGTAAAAATGAGAAAGGGCACACTCCGATGGTTCGGTCATGTAGAAAGAATGAAAGATGAAAGATTGACTAAACAGATAGGTATACAATGTGGAAGTGGATGGGTGTATGTACCCGGGGAGACCTCGGTTGAAAATCTCCGAAGCCAGCGTGTTTGCATGAAATCAATAAATTTGGAGGAAGCTAGGCAAAAACGAATCGTGACATTTGGCACCTAATACTATCTCTCTACCGTGCAAGGGACCTGGCTTGAAGATATGTGTGTATGTCTGTAAATATGTATAACACTAAATCGCTAATGTTGAAGGTACTTTAAGAGTCTATTAATAAATACCTATAGGCATATATATTTTTTCTGATATCTGTGGTGTAACCACTTAGGGTCCCGGGTTCAATTCTTTTCTTAAATGTTTTTCAGATTTTTCTGAGTAAACATTACTTTGCCCGGGATTGGAATGTGTCCGAAATGGCGATAGGCTTGCCACATATCACATCGGGGATCTAGTACCTTGGCTAATCGTGGGTGTCTTCTAGTTATCTACTAGACTTACGAGTCGTGGATATACTGGCACACCTCTGCCTACACTTTCGGGGATAATAGGCGTGAAGGTACTTCTGATATATAATCCTTGAAAAGAGGTCGAGAATTATACGGTAAAAACTGTAATATTCTTAGTTAAACAAAGTTAGGCAACTAAACTTTTAACTCCTTGGCTTAAGCGTTTGTTTTAGGTGTTGGCTAAATATTACGAAAGTTAGGAATCCTGAATACGCAACTTCATCGTGTTTATTACGCAAAATTCTGTATTTGTCTAATTAATGCCATTTCTAAGTTTTATTTATTACTAAGTTTTATTTGTCTTATTACTCATTTCTTACTAGCTGTCCGCCTCCGGCTTCGCCTCGTGAATTATTTTAATAATACAGACAACTTTCAAATTGCAGACATTTTTGCGACTTATAATACTAATTACGTAAAAACATACCCTCTTTTTAATCTAGTCGGTTAAAAAGAAGCCTATGTCCTTCCTCAAGGTCTATATATTTATTGCATGAGAGCTCCTTATTTAGTTTATTCCGTTTTTAGTATTGTTGTTATAGCGGCAACAGAAATACCTACATCATTAGTGAAAATTTGAACTTTCTAGTTATTACGGTTTATACAGTACAATTTGACGACAGACAGATACATAGACTACTCTATCTCTGTACAAAATTTCATCAAAATCGGTTCAGCGGTTTAGGCGTGAAAGCGTAACATACAGACAGACAGACAGAGTTGCTTTCGCATTTATAATATTAGTACGGATCAAAGAGTATAAGTAATTCGATATCAATAATAATCATAAAAACGTTGAAAATCCACCCCGCCATGGTGTTATCAAAGTTAAAAGAATATTAAAGATCACAAAGAAACTGTCAACGGCGTCTATCTCTGAGATATTACGAGGTTCTGTAATAAATCACGACCCACTTCTGGTGTTTAGAGAAAAAACGACGGCGACTGACTGGCAAGTATTTACGATCCACACGCTATGACCTTGTTGTTTATTGAAGGAGTACATTGTGACATAATAAAATATCGGTGGCGATTTCATGTGCACTAGTTACACTTATTTTAATTTATTGCTTCTTTCAATATATTAAGTAAAAGGGAGACATAACGCGTTAGAAGCTGTCGAATTACAGTACATTTAATCATGAAGCTAAACCTGCAGCACCCGACTTATTTTAGCCCTATCTACCATAAACTACCACCGTTTCCAAACCTAGCCAGTCAGGAGAAGAACGGCAAAACAAACTCCCCGGCAACCAAATTAAAGCCTCACTACATTGTTCTACTACAGTTTCCAAATCTAGCAAGTTAGGAGAAGAAGAAAGAGATTAACCGCCAAGTTACGATCCTATATCAAGTCTTTGTTACTTATTACTAAATTTACCTATTAATTGAGTTAAGTATATAGTTTCAGAGGACATTCCATCCATTTGTTATGTAATTAGACACCAGACTGTCGTTTCCAAGTCAAAAGAATATTAAAAATGACAAAGTATCTGTCTCGCGTCAGCGGCATGGGGATCTGAAATATTACTATGAGCTCATGTCACAGGTGTTGACATTAAACTGTTATTATTTCGTAGAATTTTAACTTTGTAGTTAAATAAATATTGAGTCGTACTTATATTTATTTATTATTTTTTTGTACAACATATACGAATGTATTATACAAAAGGCGAGCTTAATGCGTATAGCATTCTCTACCAGCCAACCTTTGGACCAACAGATAAAAGAAATAATAGCGTCAGATACAAAAACATCCGTCAAGTGTGAGTCGGACTTGCGCACGCAGGGTTCAATACCATTATCTATAAAAACGTGTTTGTTGTATGGGAGCATCCTTTATATATTTATTTCATTCTGTTTTTAGTGTTTGTTGTTATAGCGGCAACAGAAATACATCATCTGTGAAACTTTCAACTGTCTAGGTATCTCAGTTCATAAGATACACTTTGGTGACAGACCGACGGACAGCGGAGTGTTACTAGTAGAATTCCGTTGTTGTCCTTTGGATAAAAAATAACGAACACCTAATTTTACGAATCATACGTATGCTGAGTTAAAGCCGTAAGAAACAGACAAGTCAAATTCAAAAACACCGTGTTGATCTGGGTTCTCTGTGTAGAATAGTTCAACTGCCTTCCCACCAGACAGCTCAAAAGAGGCGAGCATAGGTTTAATGGGTCACTACTAACATAACCATCGGTGATAGAGTGCTGTGCAGCAACTCGCTCGGGTAGGGATCCACTGCTTGACCTATTCCTGCCGCCATAATGACGTTGTCGTATTCCGGTCCGGAGGGTAGGGTAGCCGGTAGACTTGCTCATTAGGTCTAACAGCCCGACCATAGACAGTGTTTCTAGGCCACGTTTGTCTCTTACCATCAAGAGAACCATGTGTCTGTTCGCTGTCTTATTCCATAAAAAAAAACGAAGAAAAAGTTAGAGTAGAAAGTGATTCGCGCTTTGGTTTTCCGTTGCGGTAATCCAACCTGGATTACCGCAACACAAACACAATGATTTTCTTTTAACTTAAAGTACATTTTTTGAGTGCTCTTATGGAGAAGAATAACATGAAGAAATCGGAAATCAATTAATTAGGCCTTCAGAGGTTTCACTTCAGAGTTGTAGAGGTCAGATGGCAGTCGACCTGTGTAAAAACTTTGCTGCTGCTAAATTAGGCACCCGATCCCGATTTAATAGTAGTAGTACTGTCACGTCTATTATCCCCGAAGGGGTAGGTAGAGGTGTGCTAGTATTATCTACGACTCGTAAGTTCAGTAGATATAGTAGAGCACCTTCGATTAGCTAAGGTACTAGCACTAGGCCCGTGATGTGATAGGTGGACACTATCGTTACTTCGGGCACATTCCAATCATTACATTACATTGCCCGGTAATGCGTACTCCTTACTTACGATCCCGATATCATCTCATATAGATACGGTATGAGACTGGCAAGAAGACGAAGTCAATAAGGAATATTTACAGTCGTTTCTTTCTTCTGTGAGAGTCAAAAATAACACTAGAAATAATAGGCGGTTTGATTAATTACGAAAATCAGAAGTGTCCCTTAGTAGTAATAGACACTGCTCTTTTATAACATTATCTTAACTTAGCTTGCGTAAGTGAAATTTTAACCAATTAGCATGAGACTAGAAAAAGACCGTACCAATAAAAATCTATAAAAACTGCAAAGAACACTGTTGTATGGGAGCACCTCTTGTATATATTTTTTGTTTTTAGTATTTGTTGTTATAGTGGCAACAAATACTAAAAAAAATAGTAATAGGTGACAGACCGACGGACGGACGGATAGACGAACAGTGGAGTCTTTGTAATAATATCCCGTTTGAGGAAGCATGTTTAGGGCAAACCCTTATGGTACGGAACCCTAAAAATGCTCCCGTTTCAATTTTCTTACGAGTGTTGAATAAATTAGTTTCCCGTGAGCTGGCGGCCTTATTTTCCCTTTTTAACGTCACTAAATTTAACAAGTTTTTTTGATAGTACTTAAACTCCGTGACTTCGTAACGGCGGAATTATTCAATAACTTTCCAGACTTCACTCGACGTAAAAGAGCCTGGTTGAGATAGAATGCCGACATAAAATCAACATAATTTTCAGGGACGGTTTATGTTTTAGATTGTTTAGTTTCGTACCTGTCCCTTTAGCTAAACATCATAATCGTCTTGATACCATAAAATATAGGTTTGAGGTCTCTTGGTGTAATACTTTAACAACCTCGCTATCCGAGGGTTTGATGACATTCGGGTTCGATTCCCGACGGGGGTAGGCATTTCTGTGATGAACATAGTATATATATATGTATTTCCGGGTGTGGGTGCTTATTAGGAAAGTCCGGGTGGGTTGAACCGCTTTTTGGGTAAAGTATCGTATTTTCTTATAAATGAGGCTTAGTGATCAATCATAATAATTAACAAAAAAAAATGGCCTGTAAAGTTGGTTTTACGGTCGAAGATTTTGTGTGACAACGTCTTTTTCTCGGTAGAATATTAATTGATATTTTATTAAATATGTTTAATTTATTTTTTAATTTTCTACATCTGTATCTAAGATAAAACTAAAAATATACTTACACAAATACTATAGAGGGATGCATGACCGACTGAGCATATCCGCCTTACCCGCCATGGTGCATCTCTCCCCCATATTATACTACTTTGATATTAAATTCTCCTCACAGAAATAATAATCAATCTTAGCGAAAAAAGCACTTTAGCATACGTCGAACTACAATAATCAGGCATAACCTCTATAAACACAGTCACAATCTCAAAACTAAAAAAGATATAAAATTTACTCCGATATAACAAAAACACCTTTCCGAATCAGACAGCCATCATTGTTAAAAATGGCGCCATGCTTTTTATTGGACTCTCACGAGCGACCGATGACCATCTTGACGTTACGTTAGCGCGAAATTTAAATTGAGTTTTAAAACGCGGTTCAACTCTCCCGTCTGAGCAAGTCTCCCGGACTCTCCTAAATTTATTCTGGCAGCGGTATAGGTGTATCTATCTAGGGATATTTATCATACTGAATAATGCATGTTATTATTCTTTGCTGTATCTATAAAAAAGATGGCAATTTTTCTAAAATAATAATATAATTAATGTAGTAATGAAGGAAAATTTCCAGCTCTATGTCAAATTAGAATCACTTGTCTAAACCTCAAATGATTAGGATTCTATTTAGACTAAAACCTACATAATGTTATTCGAGTGGTGTAAAAAAGTACAGTTTAATCTGCCAGTGATAGGCGCTTCGGGTGCGAAGCAAAACTTGCGTGAAAAAATAGCTATCTTAATTATTGTAATCATATAAAAATTGTATTCTCGTTTGTATTGTAGTAAAAATGTCTTAGTGTTTTATCCGGTAGTAGCTTTTCTGTAAATGAATAGGTGCTAGCAGTAGAAGTATGTGTTGTAACAATAATTATTTTTTATTTATTTATGAAGAAAAGAGAATACTTAACAAAAATGAAATAACAATATTACATACATACATCTATTCTATGTATATTTATAAAAAAAGCCAAGCAGGTGCGATGCGGACTGGCAATGAGTGCACGGGACTATTTCTATTATTTCTTAATACGTATTCGTTATCTATATAAAAACGATTTAAATAATTTTTCTATGTTTAAAAGTGAATGAAAACAGATATTTTGAGAATATGTCGAGCGATCTAAAATTATGGACAGCAACATATATTATTAGGGTCAGGTCGTTCCTTGTATGGGAGCCTTTAAACTATTATGTTTTCAGTACTTATTCGTATAGTGGCAAAATAAGCATATTATTCATCAAAATATATTACTATATTTTGTTGAATACGTTAGTCGTTTCCAATTTTGAAATTATTGAAGATGAATTAACGTCTTTGTGAAAATACAATTCGTCGTTAGCTTATTCGTATTCTGCACGTGGCCGTTGGCAGAGTTCTCGGTTTCATGTCAAAACAAACGTACCTTAAAATTATATTCGGGGCGAAGTCACCTTGCTTCGTTATGACGTTTAATTGGCGTGAAGGTAGCGTCGCGAGTGGCGCTATATGGGGACAACGTTGTAGCGACACACCGGACGGAACGCGACGAACTATTTTTATTAAATTTTTAAGAGATTTCAGATATTGCCTACTTTTTTTAGTGTTTCGTTCCCAAAGGATAAAAAATGGACCCTATTAATTGCGCTGTACCAGGTAATTGTAAAATTTTACAGCAGCAAGTAGGTACTAATATCAGAATAAAATTGATACTTAAAGGGGGTTATACAACAAAGGTAATTTTTTCGTCGCTTTCCGGAAATTAGTACGGAGCCTTTTTATGCGCGAGTCTTACTGGTGTATACATTATATATCTTATTCGATTGGTCACAATAAAAAGTGTACCTTATGTTTTAAGATGCATGTATATTCTATACCACTGCTCCTTTTAATTGACGAAATAGATTCAAATATTGTTACATAATACTGGTACTTCTGCTGCTGACAACTAAGCTTATTTTAAAATATTACTAACTTCTTTCGCTTTAAGCAAATGAAAGAAACAAAGAACTTTTAGTCCTGTTTGTATGTGATGTTTCTACAGACGTTTAATCTATGCCTCGGAATATTTTGATTAAATTACTAAATAAAAAAAGCACGTATCTAAAATAAATTTTATTTAGCAGACAGAGGAATTACCACCGATGCCACATAGCCTTATGGTGTTGGAATGAAAAAAAATCGATAAAGTACGCGACTCAACCTGATGTGTCCCTAGCACGTTCCTCAATGGTGCTAGATGTTGAGGGCGAATTTTAAAATGTGTGACTTATATTTTTAGAACCCAAATTGGATGTTAAAAGTATTTTTTTATTATAAACCGACTTTATGGAAAGAGTTCTTCTTTTTAGAGTATTTTGATTAATGTATATAATTTATTGTATAGAATTGCAATAATTGTAGTATCCGAGAAAGAGAGGGATTGAAAGAAATTGTCGGCGTAAAAATGAGAAAGAGGGCATGCTCCGATAGTTTTAGGAAAGAATAAAAGATAGACAAACAGATATACAATACGAATGTAGATGTTTGGTAACTAAGGGATCTAAGTTGATATTTCACAACCAAATTGCTTGTGTAATATCCGAGGGTGGTATCAGGAGTCTCCGGAACCAGCGTGTTTGTATGAAGAGAGCTGCAACAAACAGCTGGCGAGAAGATTTGTGTGTATGTATTTTGTACTTATTTTGCATATGTAGACATATTTCTGCAAGAAGTATTGCCGTATCTGTACTCGTGTGTGTTGGTTGTCTAGACACTACTTCAAACTAATCATTTCGCCGCGATGGTCAGTGCTCAGTGTTGATCAAGAATAGTTTATATAATGTAATATGTATGTAACGTGTAAGTGAGGTTGTATCAGCTGAAAAGCTGAAGTCAGTTGACATATTCACTGATAATGAAAATGTGATCCCCATCGTCTGTGACTTTTTACCTATTCGTTTTATTACGGTGACTATATAACATTTATTTTTTGAGTATCGATGTATGACGAACCCATTAATCTGGAATCCCCCTGGTGACACCCCAGTAACCTAAACTAGTGCAGTAATTTATGACTAAGGGCCTCTTTCACAATATCTGAGTAAAGTTAAAAGTAAGCTAATCGCTCAGTAAACTCATGAATAAATGCAGAAAGCAATTTCACGAAGTCCGAGTAACGTAAAATGGAGCTAATTCACTTGATAGTTCTATCTGTCAAGTAGTACTAATCAATGAGTAGTTAATTGATACTTTACTTAGACTTGATGAAAGAGGCCCTCAATGGTAAGTTCTGTGCCGCAGCACGTAATGATAGAAGCCACTGTCTAACCTATTCCTGTAGCCATTAGCGTTAATGCTCGCCTTTTTTGTGTTCCATGCTGAATATGAAGTAGCCGATACGCGTGTTAGTGGCATCAGTAAATCTACAAGATTAGCAAATTATTAATATTTTATTTACTTACCTGTCTAGATGTTACAAATATTAAATTAAATATTTCTTCAACAAAATACATTTTTATTCTTATTTATTTTTGTAAAGAAACTGTTTTCTACCTCAAAGAGACAAAACTTAATATCAGAGTTCAGTAAATAGTTGTAAGAAGAAAGTAAGTACGGTATAAGCTCTTTATAATGAAAATCCAGGGACCGAGTATTTTTCGTTACCGAGAACTTTATTACGAAAGACTTTAGGGCGGTCGTTTATCCGTGAGGATGCTTCGGTGACGAAGTGAAACCTACGTTTAGTACGTTTCACTTTGTTCTAGTAGTTATGTGGTGGTTCAAAAGACCGTATTTATTAAAAAATTCTAAACAGATAGGTAGTATAAATTTAATTTCCATACAAAAAGTCTTGTTTTTTATAATCATTAATAATCGTCCATTAGTTCTACGCTAATAAATTTAAAAAAATGGTATACGTAAACAAGTTTTTCTTATACTTGTTTTAACTTCTTTTGTAGATACTTTTGTAAATAGGGATTGTGCTGTCAAATTGAAACGTTTCAATGTTGACAGTAAACGCATGTTGTGACGTCATTTATGCGGTCATTTTATTTTGGACGTGTTTCGATTAAAGCAAATTGACAGTTATATATTTTTTAATATGTCACTGTACGCGTAGCGAAATCCGTACCGGGGCAATAATAACCAGTGCTTTGGAGTGAAAAGAGGAAGAAAAAAGTAGAAAATGAAATAATAATAATAAAAATGTGAACGATTATAATGAGCTCCACCGAAGACATTTTTAACGCGACGAAGTTCGGGATAGATCTTTAGATGCTGCGCCACCATAAAACGTTAAAAAGAGGTTAATTATGTAAGGTGTACGAGAAAGTTTGATCCTTGAGTATTTGCAGCGAGATATAATCAAGATCACACTTGGCTGGCATCGTTAATGCCTCGAGTGTCTGGATTTCCATTAAACTTCGTACATTTTAAACAATCTCCTTTCGTGCCCACTTGGAAATTCATCGCATATTTAAAGGTACCACAAAGAGCTTTGTTTAACTTTTTGAGCCGCTTACGGAACGTCTCCGCATGAAGTTCCAAATACTTTTGAACGTATCTCCGTGGAGATATTAATTTCTATTTATTTACCGTTTCGTGAACAAATATATATTTTCTTATATAGCTAGTCTTGCCATATATATTGTACAATGTATTGGAGGCAAAATGAGAAAACAAAATGACAGATTCCAAATTCAAATGTAATATTTTTTTATTTTTAATTGTTAAAGTATTTGTGGCCAGACTAAGTATAATAAAACCGGCGTCTTTGTGTGAAGAGAGTGATGAATGTGAAGGAAGCTAGGCGAGTATGTAGGGATCATGACACTTGGCAATCGATACCCTCTGCCTACTCTGCAAGTAAATTGGGGTGAAGATATGTATGTGTGTAATCTTTGTTGTAACGTCTCTATGAAAAGAATGCTAACGTTGCACCAAAGTTATTAATATTCATTGACCAATCTGTTGCGCCCCTCGGTTAGTAAGTAATGTTAAGTGGTATAGAGCCTCGGTGGCCAGTGTACGGTAGTCCAGATTCAAACCCCACCATGTACTAATAAGTGCTTCTAACTAACGTACATATTCTGAGTGCTCTTACGGTGAAAGAAAACATCGTGAGAATTACTGTATGTGAATTCGGCTTAATCTAGGATTAAGGCAGGTTTCTCTTGTGGGCTGCAGAGGTCAGATGCCAGTCGCTCTGCGTAAAAACTGTTGTCCTTGTCAAATCACAGTAAAAAAAAATAGCCAATATTTTAGAATTGGCTATTTTTTTTAAATATCTATCTAAATCTAAACTATGAGCTGATTTACTCCGGCTTCCAAAGGTAACTACTGTTGTGAGGATATGTGCAAAGAGGTTTTATGTAAATGTTATATATATTTTTTTTATATAAAAGCTCTTTGTTGTATTTATACTCGCAAGGTTCATATTGACACATGTAAAATTCAAATAGAATAACAAAATATTATGATACGAGGGTGAGTCGGCATTAAAAATTAAAACATACGTACCTACGAACATTTTCATTTTAATTTAACGTCAGACCTACCTACCCATATTTAGGGTTGTCACATTAACTTTTCTGAAAAAAAAACTTGATTTTTTTTAAAATTCCTTGTTTTTATTTTAATTTTAAGGTGATTGAATAAATTATATAATTTCAAAGTAAATACGATAATATTTTTAAATGAAAGTATTTGCAGATCTTGTATCATTGCAATGTTAAATATTTGTGTCTTTGGTTAACTTAATGTTAGTTATACAAATTTTCTTTTTACGTAAGTTCACCTTCACTGAACTTATTGATTTAATCATAAAATAATTAAATCATATGCTTGTGTTATACCTACCCCCGTCGGGAATGGAACCCGAGCCTCGAGCTTTATCAATGGCGCTATATAGGTTATGGATATTTAGTGTACTTGTTACTCTTACATTGTTTTAGATGTACTACTTAAGTCATATCTATGTGACTGCTTTATTCATCTCAGGAAATTATTGTATTACTACAATAATATTTCGCCACTTCAGGCACATTCCGATACTGAGCAATGTATTGCTTACTCAGAATAATCTGAAAAACATTTAAGAAAAATTGCGCGACCTGGAAATTGAACACGAACCCAACGCGGCTAACAGTCTTAACAGGTGACCGACGTACCGTTACACCACAGAGGCGACCCACCACAGAAAATTAAGTTTAATTTATTTTATGCTTTAAGTTAAGGAAAATTAAAGTAAACTATGATGCGTTTTTATTGAGATGTGGTAACCCTACGCATATTAGAAAATTTTGGCTTTGATACCCTGTGACCCGAAGTCGGAGGGTTAAGCGAGAAATTATCTTTTCAGTAAGATAACTTGTCGCGTTAATATGCGGTACGAGGGTTCACTTATCTTCTTTTTTCATTCCATTTTTTTATGAAATAAGGAAGGGAACAAGCAAACGACTCTCCTGACGGTAAGAGACAACCGCAGCCTATAGACCATAGTAGTTTAGGTGTGTCGCTATTCTGTGATCCGGGCGTTAGACCTTATGTGCAAGTATACTTACTGGCTAACCTTACCCTCCAGACCGGAACACGATAATGTCCTAATGGCGGTAAGAATAGGTAAGGCGGTGGTCTTGTTGGCAATGACCTTGATAACCTATGCTCGCCTCCTACGAGCTGCCTGGTAGAAAGGCAGATGCGAAAAATATCAATCAAGAAGCGTTTTCAACTTGAAATTATAATTCATTGAAATTTCACTTATTTCGCAATTACTTAGATTTAACTTGTATGTTAGTGTGGGCAAAGTCGCGGGTAACAGCTTGTTATATACTAAGTTGATAAGATGATTATGAAAATACCTATTCAATAATATAAAGTATTATTCAAATATATGGTAACAAAACATACGATGTACCTAAAGTAATACGTTGTGCAGAGAAAATTTAATATTCCGTTAAGCTGATTGAGGCGTATGTGAATAAGATATTTTAATATTATAGAGGCCTTACTTTGAGACGAAACCTCCCCGAACCTAAGCCCTCTGCTAATGAAGTATGGAAGTTAAGCTGTTACGACTCTATCAAATAATCTGTTCATATCACTTACCCCTTAACTTAACTTTAAGGTAAAAAGATCTAGAGTATTTCGAAAAATTATTTAAAGAGTACAAGAAAGAAAATAAATGCATCGGCTTCTCATAACTTCTTTATACAGGTACTTGTTTTGTATGTTTATCCTTAAAACTAATCCTTAAAACTTAAATCCTTAAAATCCTTAAATCCTTAAAACTAACCCGCCGCAGAAATAAGAAGCCTAGTTTAAGATCAATATAGATAGCAACTCATAAGTTCACATACTGCTTTTTTACGATTTTCTAATCCCTACTAATATTATAAATGCAAAAGTAACTTGGTTTGTCTTTTAAGTTTTCACGCCTAAAACACTGAACCGATTTTGATGAAATTTGGTATAGAGATAAAGTTAATCATAAAGAAGAACATATGAAATTTTTAACTGACTACATTAAAAAGAGGGTGCGTTTTTAAGCAATAAGTATTATGAGTCGTATATTTGTATCAAGATCTAATGGTAGTAATTCTGCTGAGCGTTAACTAAACTTATTTAAAGTTATAGCTATCTCTTTTTAACTAAGTAAAACAAAGACATAACACATTTTCCGTCGTCAGATTAGTGTCTATATATATTTTTTTAATGGGATAAAACAGCGAAAAGGTACACGGGTCTCCTGATGGTAAGAGACAACCGTGGCCTTTAGACACCATAGATGTTGTAGGCGCGTTGCAGCTGCTACCCTGTGGTCTGGCTGTTAGACATTATGTGCAAGTCTACCCTACCCTCCCGACCGAAATACGAGAGAGTCATTACGGTGGCAGGAAAAGGTAAGGTGCTGGATCTCTACCTGGGCAAGTTGCTGCACAACACTCTACCACCAATTGTCATGTTGGTAGTGACCCAGTTAACCTATGCTCGCCTCTTACGAGCTGCCTGGCAGGAAGGCAGTTGGTCTATATTCCACACGATCCGGACCAACACGGGAAAACAGATGTTTAATCTATGCCTCGTAATATATCGATTTAAAGACGTACAATACATGAAGACCTGATTTATTTGACACAACTTAAATTATAACTTTTGTTTTAATTTTATTAAAAACTAGCGGACGCCCGCGGCTTCGCCCGCGTGGATATCGGTTACCGTTGCAAAAAATCTAGTCAAGAAAGACATGGTGAGCTAAATTCACAGAAACCGACACTAACATTGACGATGCAGTCATTATCCGCAGACTGCACAGATTGTCTTTCTGTGGATGTTGAAGTTGTTAATTATGAAAATATTTAAATGTAATTAATACTAAGTTTTCAAACAAAACCTAAATAAA
>DVZL01002974.1:0-14608 GCA_018236625.1 Lasaia peninsularis
TATTTCAATATTACATACGGACTCTCCAATTTTATTTATTTGTATAGATGTCACGTCCCGTTTTTAACCTTTGCGTACGGAACCCTAAAAATGAAAACCCTAAGGGTTGCAAATACCTCGTGTACTATTTGAAAGCGGCAAAGGTCGTCTCTTACTTATAAGAAAACCTTTTTACTGCCCTTCAGGCGAAAAGTGGCGATTTTGCCCGTGTTTAAAGAAGTCGTCACTTTCGGCTCCGATAAGCAAATGGCTTGGCTTGGGCATTATAAATGAAAGTCTCAGATCACATGATTGTCAACCTTGGTTTTGATTCACGTTACTGCCCTTAAGATGTGTATTTTTACTATCACATTACTAGCTGTGCCCGCGACTTCGTCCGCGTTTTTATTTAAATTATTTATTTTATACTTTTCTAAAGTAGGTATAATTCTAAAAAAGTAGCATAAGCCATTCCTTATTACATTAGTTGTCTGCCAGTGAAAGTCCCGTCAAAATCGGTCGAGCTGTTTCAGAGATTAGCGGGTACAAAAAGACGGACAAAAATTCTAAAAAATGCTCTTTTGGTATATGTGCTTGTTAATTTACATATGCATTTAGTAAAAAGCGGTTATTTTAATATTACATACACACACTCTAATCTATTTATTTGTATAGAGTGATTGAGCTACTATGAGAACAGATATACAACGCTAATATGGATGGCTGCAGATACCCCGAGAAAACCAGTTTGACTTCTTACGACCAAATTGCTCATGTATTATCCAAGGGTGGTGTCATGAGTCACTGAAACCGGCGTGTTTGTATGAAGAGGGTTATAAAATCACAACACGTAGCATTCGATACTCTGCCTACCCCAGAAAAGATACGGCGTGAAGATATGTATGCCTCTTTTTAAAAGCTGTTATTTAACTTACAATCTATGCATGTAAGTATGTTCGGGTGGAATCTTAGAACTCAATTTTGAAGTACATATCTTCAATCGATTGAGCTGAAATTTTGTATACCTACACGCCTAGTTTGGATGACAATTCACGACAAGCACGTGACGTCATTCTAAATCCAACATGGCGGACCAACCAAGATGCCGAAAAGTCATTGAAAGGGCTCGTTGAAAGCAAATCGAAAAATAATGTGACGTAATTTTTTCAAATAAAAGCTTTTTTTGCTTTTAATTATTTCTAAACGTGTACAAACTATGGTTCCAAAGCCGTATAACCGTAACAATTACCTTTCAAAATATGTCTGACTCATATCAGAGGAGGATGGAGTGAGTTTTGGCGCGTTTTTGTTATTTTTCTCTTAGCGAGTCCAATATTTTCGGAGGCCCTAAAATAACAATGAGGGTGAATTTGAACAGTGTTATTGTTGCGACGCCACATCCATCTGACGATATTATCTTTGTAATCTCCTGGAGCTATTTGCTACGAGGTTATTCAATTATTTTTTATAATATTACGATAGCAAACAAGTGTTTATAGCGTTGACAGCATTGTACAAATGTTAAATGTTAAATGTTAAGCAAATGTAATAATTAGTATTGTAGCTGCATACAAACTATACACACATATATGTACTTCTATCTTTGTATTATACAACCTACAGGCGGCTGCGCCTGCCAGCTAAGTTAGTCGCAATAATGTGATTGATGAGTGCACGTTCATTAATTTATTTTCATCAAATATTTAATTCCACATTACTGCAATCCTTCTGATGTAGATCCTCATTCTAGAATCTCATAGAAAGTGGTAGATGTTAAGCAAAAGTAAATTAAATAGTTAGTATAGGAAATATATGCATAGAGAACAGCGGCGTAGTACAGCAGTCAGAGTGATGTTAAGTAAATGTAATTACAATGTCAGAATAAGAAAATTGTGCTTATAACGTTGGCAGCATTGTAAATATGATAGTACTGTAACTGTAATATTAAAAAATAATAAGCAAATGTAATAATTATTAAAATAATGAATTAATTAGGAACTTAATGCGCTGAGAGCGTTGAGCAAATATTAAACAAATATTATCATTAAAATGTTAAAATAGAAAGTAGGAATCACTTTTGAGACATATTAGCTTGATATTCTGGGGAGTTTCGTGACGGAGACAGGCATTTGTGTGATGAACATAGATGTCTATATTTCCGGGTGTGAATGTTTATTAAACTTATTCCTGTATCTGTTTAAGTATTCATATGTATCGTTGACCAACACCCATAACACAAGCATTTAATTTGCTTACTTTTGAGTTCGATCAATTTGTCAAGTTATTATTATTATTATTATTATTATTATTATTATTATTAATACTTCTTAATTGATTAAGCGCTGAATCATGTCAATGTATCGCTGTTTTCTCTGCTATATTACAATTACCACGCACGGGTTTTGAAACAATCTGATTCGTGCATAACAGTGGTCAATCTACTGAAGGATTACGTGAATGATATCGAAGCAAAATCAATTAGCTCTCGATAATTTGGAAAAATTAAGCCTTTTTTATAAGATTAAGACAGCACAGATTAACATGCACACGGGTCGGGTCTATAGACACCATAGATGTAGGCGCGTCATTCTCTGTGGTCAGACTGTTAGACTGTATGTGAAGTTTACCGCCTACCCTACCCTCCGAAACAGAACACAACTATGTCATTGTGGTGGCAGGAATAGTTAAGGGATAGATGGTATATTCCAACTAGGAGATCCGCACCTAGACGAGAAACTAAGCGGTTTTTTCCAACGTTACTTTTTGGTTTATTCCAACTTGTTAATATTTAAAGTAATTTTTATTTTAAACTTGGTCACATTACTAAGTGACGTTTTCAAATTACCAATGCTCCCGCATTCAATAGCAGATAATTTGAAATTCTTCGATCTGATTGGCTGAGAATATTGTTATTTAGAATGAATTAAATAATTGAAACGAATGAAATAAAATTAATGAAATGAAATGAAAATTATTTATTTGCCGAAAATGTGTGTTAAAAGTTGTTTTTAATTATACCAACATGTGCTACCACAATGTGTTGAGCAAATATTTTAAAACATAATTTATATTTATTTATTTATCAACTATATATCATATAAGTTAATTATCTTATTATTTTTGAACATTATTTTACACCCGACTTATTTTATCCCTTAAAACATCCGACTTATTTTTATTTTTATGGGTGACGTGTGATGTATTTCTTAACGTAAACAAACTATAATAACCAAGAATATAAAGTTACTATCTGTAGATATCACTCCGAATAATTCTCCTGAATATTTAGCATTGCTAAATCATTTTAAATTGGACAACCTCTCTTTTTTCCAATTTTGTGGAGTCGACAATATAAATCACCCTCATAAGAGTGAGATAGTTGACCCTATGAGAATGAGATAGATGTTTAATATTGCGAAGGTCATCGTTCGTAATGTAATCTTTAGATAGTATATATTTGGTTTGTTACAACGACAACAGAAATATATCACCTGTAAAAATTTCAACTTCGTAGCTATCATATACATCGTGACTTCTTCTATCAATTTTAAGATTCCGTACTCAAAGTGTAAAAACTGAACCCTATTACTAAGACTCCGTTGTCCGTCTCTATGTATGTCGCCGGGCTGTATTTCTTCAACTTTGACCAAAAGTTGGAATTTTCACAGATTTTTTTTATAGATTATGTATTATTGTTGCCGCCATAACAACAAATACTAAAAACGGGCTCCCATACAACGAAGGTGATTTTTTTGCCGTTTTCACAGATAATGTTATGAAATCCTTCGTGCGTGTCTACCTTTAGCCTATTCTACCACAATATTCACCATTATAATCGACTAGATGTCCAATTCAAGCATTAATCGAGAACTAATAATCGATTTTGCATCTCGATTCTCGACCACGCGCCTTGAGATCGATTTATCGCGCGTGTACTGTCACGCACGCTCCCGATCTCGATTTTTTTCCTTCATCGAGACGTTTTTGCTTTATTTTCGAGGCGCCCGTTTTTAGGGTCCCGTACCAAAAGTGTAAAATCATATCACAATCCTATCACTACGACTCGGCTGTCCGTCTATTTCACATAGCAGTCTGTCTGTCAAGAGACAAAGTAGCATCCATTTACCAAATCACATTTCTAGAACGATGTGGATATTTTTATTGACATATACAAAAAATAACAACTTCGCTGTCCGTCTGTCTATCTATCTATATGTCATAAATCGTGATAGCTAGATAGTTGAAATTTACACAGATTATGTATTTCTGTTACAACTTTAACAAATAATATTAAAATATAGAATATTCAAAGAGGCTCCCATATAACGAACGACCCGACCAGACCAATAAATATAGCTGTCCATATTTAAATCGCACTAAAGATGACGAGTAGTTGCTTTAATATCTAGTTACATATTCACTTCAAAATAAATAATTACACTGAAATTTTTTATTAGCGGTTTTTATAATCACTGACTCTTTTATCATTATATAATGTAACAGTTATATGTTTAGAAAAAAGACGAGCCCGCTAAGTTTATTTCGCTAGATCGTCCCGTTGGTAAATTTCATAATTATATAGACTCGTCAGAAGAACCATTAGTAATGTCTATGTGAAATAAAACATTTTCTATTCTAAAAGACTTAATACGGAACCTTTCGCGAGTCCAGCTCGCGCTTGGTCGTATTTTTCGGGTCGGTCGAGGCAATCTCGATTGTAATACTCGTTTTTTTGCCGCTACCCATTGTTAGCGACGGTGCAATGGCTGTTTTTGGATTTATATCTGTTAATTTTTAAGGCTCCACTAAGTCTTTAGATAGACCGTTAGTTTGTGTGAAAAACGGCTAATTTGGTGATCTCAACGGCGTTTGTAATGGTTTTTAACAAGATCTTTTATTTGATGATTTATTGATGGTATATAATTTTATCCGGAACTAATGTGTTCTTGCTTATTTTTATTTATTCGTTTTTAAACGCCTCTGTGGTCGATTGGCATCTGTTTCTCGTTTACGCACAAGATCCCGGGTTTTGGTACCGGGTAGGGAAATTTTTTTTATAAGTTTTTTTGCAGTTCATCTGGAAAATATAACGTTGAGATTGGATTTGTGTCCGATATGGGAGCGGACCTGTAACCTGTTATATCATGGTATTTGTCTACGCTTTCGGGTATATGGGCGTGATATGTACCTTTAAACGATCAATTCTTGTATATATAGATGATCTAGGAACGGCTTTAAGGATTTTCTTAAAATTTTGTATTAAGGGGGTTTCGGGGACGATAAATCAATCTAACTAAGGTTTATTTTAAGGTTTCATTTGTTACCTGTGTTTTTTATGTAATAAAAATTTCCTACAATATCATTAGAATACGAAGCTAAATTTCACCACCATTTACGAAGTTAGAATGGCTCGGTCGGGACATCAGCCGCCTCAAAACGCGGATTCAAATCTCGGTCCGATTGTTTCTCTTATTTTTTATTTTTTTATATTATAAATATTTCATCTGTAAGTAATTTGCATAGTTATAAGTAAATATAATTCCAAAAAAACATGACGTTCATTAATCTCTTCATACGAAAACGCTGGCTTCGGAGGCTTTCGACTTTAACAGAATAATTATTGAAAAGATTAGAGAAAAACAAGAATCAATCACATATACTACAATACTACTCCTACTATTACTGCTTCTATAATAACTCTCATAAATACAACAGACGTGATTTTTTGCCACTTTTATAGATAAAAAATAGTTCGGAACCTTTCATACGTGAGTCCGACTCGCATTTAATGGATTTTTTCAATTATATTTTTACATTTAAGTAATAGGGTCGGATACTTAATCTAGAAGATTTTGACAAGAGCGTCAGTTTTTACACAGCGACAGCAATCTAGGCCCAATCCTACATTAGGTCAAATACGAATAGACGAATTCGGGTTTCCTTACGATGTTATTCTTCAGCGTAAGAGGACTAAGATAATGATATTTTCTTAGTACATTGTACTTGAGTGAGAAAATCTAATTCGTACATGGCGGGTTTCGAATCCAGACCGAAATGGAAGTTTGAAGTTGTAGCCACAAGACCACCGAGGCCTCTTGACTTCAAATATCCGCTTTTAATAAACGGACCATCAGTAAATCCGTCTTTCCTTTCCAATTCCATAAAAAAGTCCTAATATTGCTATTAGAGGTTAGAATGTTCGCCGCCATCTTTTTAACAAATATTCCAGACTAATATATAATTTTTTTTTTCAAATTATTAATCCAAAAGTTTAATTCATTCAAATGAATTATTTTATTGGGAAAACCGTTTTGTAATTAAGTGGAATAATTAAAAACAGCTTAAAATTGATTGAAGGCACTTTATTTCAGTGTCCAAAGCTTCTGTCTGACAGCGCGTGACTACGGTAAAGCTCAACCACCACTGTTTGCGATAACAAACTATATTATGCACTTTTTAATTACCTTTAATTATTCCGTAGTAATAAACACATACTAAGATTAACTCACATCTATAAGATTAAATAAAATTGGAGTATCTATATGTAATATGAAATAACCACTTTTTACTAAATGCATTTGTATGTTTACAAGTTACATAAACCAAAACATTTTTTTTTTACAATTTTTGTCTGTCTATCTGTTTGTACAAAACGACATTCACCGAGCTGGTTAATGAATGAAATATATTTTTTATCAAATAAGATATGTCGATAAATATATTTCGAATGGGTTTTCTTAAAAAAATTAAGTCCAGAATGTTATTGTTTTTTTTTAATTTTACACCGACTTGGTTAATGAACAAATTCCATTCTAATCGAAAATATTATTCCTATAGAATATGAAAACGTTAGGTTGACTATTTATTTCCCATCACAATTCTGGGGTGAGCAGGTTTTTGCACACAACCCTATACCTACCGTGTTCTTAATAAAATTATTTTTATTTTAGCGTCATTCATTAATTTTGTTTATACCTGCCTACCCAAGAGCAAAGCTAGAGTTGATAACACAGATAGTTTAATTTCATATTCTGGACTGAATTTTTTTTCCAACCCATTCGCAATATATTTATTGTCATATTTTATTTGACAAAAGATATCTTTCGTCCATTATCCAGCTCGGTGAAGGTTGTACAGCGGGATCCTTTACTAATAGATATTCCGAGAATATATCAAGTGACTACTCATCGTCTCTACAGTGATTTAGATATGGGTAGCGACATCTATTAGTCTGATCGGGTTGTATGGGAACTCCTTTAAATAATTACTTTATTCTGTTTTTTGTTCCTATAGCGGCAACAGAAATATCTCAATTGTGAAAATTTCAACCACAGTTCATGACATACAGGCTTGTGCCAGAGAGATAAATAGACGAAGAAAGGTGTCTTAGTAATGGGCTACAGTTTTTTCCTCTTGGGTTCCTTTTTTAAATAATAACTATGTTGTGTTAGATCAATCACCAAAGACTAACTCTCACTCTAAGCGATAAAATATAGCATAGCTTGATTAAAGCAGCCCTTAGACAAAAAGTTTCCGTGAAAGTTTTCGACTAACACATTGCTACCGCTACGTTTTACATAACGATAAAAACATTTTAATCGAATCTTGACATCTACGAGATCTTGATAATGTTCGGTCACGACAGAGCCCTAGTACCATCGTGTATGTTGGGAAAATAGGAAGACCGTTGCTAACATGATCTATACAAATAAATAAAATTGGAGTGTCCGTAAATATATAAATTACCGCTTTTTACTAAATGCATATGTATGTTTACAAGGTACACATACCAAATCAGAATTTTTGTCTGTCAATCTGTATGTACCCGCTAATCTCTGAAATGGCTCGACCGAATTTGACGGGATTTTCTCTGGCAGACAGCTAATTTGATAAGGAACGGCTTAGGCTTATTGTATTTTAGAATTTTGTTTTAGAAAGGTATGAAATAATTCTAAATGACAAGACAGATGACAAGTCCAACAACCCAACAAGTCCGGGTCCTCAGAGTAGTACCTTCTGCCTCCCTTCCAGGCAGCTCATGGAAGTCAAGTCAACGAAATATTGTGCACCTTTGCACAATATTTCGTTCTTCGTTTCGTTTCGCTCTAAACATAAACATAAAATCTAAAACAATATTGAAATACTCAATATTTTATGTAAAGTCTCGAGTGCTCTAAAATGATAAAAAAAATTATACAAAAAATAATTGTATATTATTGTAGTATAAAATATAATTGTAAACATAAAAGTTTGGAAATACATCGTCTCACAGTTAACTTAGGAAATGACGTTTTAACATGTTTATGAATATTTATATTTGGGGCATTCCTGATTTCTACTGGAAGGGAATTCCAGGGAAGCATAAAAAAGCAGTTAAGTGTTATGAAAAAATTTGAGGTTAGAAGCTATAGCTCTCAATCAAACCCTGTTGAAATAATAATATGGTTAAATATCAAATTAACAAAGCTTCATTGGTTTCAAGCATAGTCTAGCCTAGTTGTACCATCTTCGGCCTTCCATTTTAGTAGTCCAAGTTCCACCTCCGTCATGTACCTATGAGTTTTTCTAACTTAAGCACATTTTCTGAGTGATCTTACGGTGAATGAAAACATCGTTAGGAAATCCGGGTTCGTGTATTTGAATTTACAGGTAGCTTTTTCTTTCTAGGTAGCTTTAAGAGTGCCATACCCAGAGAGAAAAAATACAACCCTAATACTAACCAGGGCCGTGCACTCTATAGAGGCACATAATCACTATTTACGCTTTAAGACAGGATGTGCTGTGATATATCTAATTAAACTCTGACATTACACTATCATTATCACATAATCTACGAAACTAAATAAAAAAAAACTAAAAAACTATATTTATTTTTATAACCGGATACTCCGCTGATATCAAGACTTCGCTGTCTGTCTGTCACCAGGCTGTATCTCATGAATTGTGATAACTAGACAGTTGTAATTTTCACAGATGATGCATTTCTGTCGCCGCTATAAGAACAAATACTATAATGAAATAAATATATAAAGGTGCTCCCATACAATAAACCTAATTTTTTGCCGTTTTTATAGATAATGGTAAAGGAATCTTTCGTCTGTGAGTCCAACTCGCACTTGACTTTTTTTTTTGGGTTTTGTGTAAAAACTGGCGCCCTTGTTAACCAATAGATTCGGTAGCCGACACCCATAACATCTGATACAGTATAAGACTAGGATGTAGGAGATAAAATGGCAGCAGTCTGAATTATTAGATTATCTTCGTGGCGAACAAACTGTCAAAGTCTGCGCCAAAATATTTGATTTGAAATTTGGCTAGTGTTCGTAAACAAATATGCAGTGGAGACTTTTTACGTTATTTTTTTTAAATAAATATGAAATTAGTAAAATATTTTACAAATATAGTTTCAAAGAACAAGATATTAAATATAACATAGCAGTGGAAAGGGAAATATTTTATGCTTTATAAAAGGAAAATAAAACCGGCCAAGTCCGAGTCGGACTCTCGCTCGAAAGGCTCCGTAATCTATACAAATGAAAAATCATGTTTGTTATATTGGAACATCCTTTATATATTTATTTTATAAAAGTATTTGTTAATACAGCGGCAAAAAAATACTTAATCTGTAAAAAATTCAAATGTCTAGCTATCACGGTTCCTGAGATATAGTCTGATGCTAACAGACTGGAAAACAGACAGCGAAGTCTTAGTATTAGGGTCCTCTACTACTTACCATAATGACATTATCGTGTTCCGGTCCGGAGGGTAGGGCCGGCCACAGGGCAGCGACGCACCTACAACATCTACGGTGTCTATACGCCACGGCTGTCTCCAACCATCAGGAGACCCGTGTGTCTGTTTGCTGTCTTATCCCATAAAAAAACCTAAAAGCCAAGGAACGAAATCACTATGGGGTTGTCTCATACGTTGCCATAGCAACTCTTGGAAACACTAAACAGCGCAATACCCAAGGCTATGTACCAGATAATGAAACCAGCTACAAAGCGCAGCATCACACAAACAAAGCAGTGGTCCAGAAACCGATTGTACAGAGTGCGATCGGTTTTCTATCAGCCAGTATCGCAACATCTCTAACTGTATCTCAGTAATTATTATATTCTCTTGATGGAATAGATTCGCCAAATATAGCTGGCCACTCATTTTTGTAGCGTCGGCAAAAAAGAATGTTTACATGTTAAGAGTTGTTTATTGTAACCGTAAAATGTATGATATTAAATCCCTGAAAGTCTGTTCTGGTAATTCTGCTGTCTGCTTACTTAATTAATTTTAAGTTATCTCTGTCTTCTATCAAGTAATAGAAAGAGAATGCGTTTAATCCTGTCAGATTAGTTTATCTATGACTTCTCTGCAGACTTACTCTATGCCTCTTTTTGCAAACTTTTATTTAACTTTCAATGTATATATTATGTAACTATGTACTCGTATACATTTGTGTGGAATTTCAACAGATTTTTGCGAGATTTATTTTGTCGTGCCTATTTATTAAGTTTGATGAATTAAACTTATTTGAATCAATACAATCCATTTATATACACACTTAAAAACACACTAAATCTTCTCGCGTCAAGCTTTTATCTGTACATTCTACAAACTGTTATAAAATTGGAGTGTTTGTAATATTAAAATTACCGCTTTTTCATATATATGGTACTTATATAATATATACCTAGCAAAATATTTTTTATAATTATTGTCTGTCTGTTTGTTCCCACTAATCTCTGAAACGGCTCGACCGATTTTGACGGGATTTTCACTTGCAGACAGTTGATGTATCAAGTCATTGTTTAGGCTACTTTTATTTTAGAAATGTATAAGATTACATAAAAACTCGAAAGAAGTCGCGGGTACAGCTGGTAATATATGAAACGTGCAGTGACATTGTAAGTTGATAGTAAAAAAATTAAAGGAAAAGTTTTTTTATTCTATTTAATAAAAGCATTTTTTAAAAAAAATAAACAACAGACATCTGTGTCCATCAAACAGATGTCTGTTCTCGTCGGCAAGCCTCGCGTTTGGTCGGTGGCATTGATTCTGAACGCTAATCATCAACGAGTCGGTCAAATTATGATGATTATTTTTATGGGATAAGACCGTGAACAAGCTCACGGGTCTTCTGATGGTAAGAAACAACCTTGGGCCTTGGACACCACAGATGTTGTAGATGCGTCGCTGTCTGTGGTCAGTCTGTTAGAACGTATGTGGTCGTTTTCAGATCAGAACACAACAATATCTTTATGACGGCAGGAATACCCACCAGAGGGGTTAGAATAAGCACTATCGTCTCGACGCGATCTCAAAAAAACGTAGTACAATTTTTTGAGTTTGACATTTCAAATCGCGCAAAACGACACGATCGCGTCCAGACGATAGTGCTCATTCTAACCCCCAGGTGACCCAGTCAATTTATACCCACGAGCTGCATAGCAGGTAGATGGTCTATTCTTCACGGGGGACCCAGACTAACATAGGGAAAAATAATAATAAACTATACTCTAATTTTTTCTGCAGACCGTACCAAATGTTAGCGCATGTGCCGCAAATACATAAGATAGGCATGACAAGCACAAATAGTGGACCTGACAATTCTTCATTAAAATTCTATTATCAGAAGCGTTCTCCACGTACATTAGCTCACTAACAATCATCACTTAACTAAATTAAACCTTATCACATTTAAACAGAATTTAAATTAGCTTGGCATTTTTGTACCCAATATGCGTAATGAGTTTAGAAGGGCTTAAAGGAAAATGGTTTTTGATTTCGATGAAATTAAGTTGATTTTTCTATAACTAATATGTTTTGATCTGAGATGGACAGGCCTTTCCTCGAGAAAGGGATTCGGAAGCCAATATTAAAAGAAAAAAATGGAAGTGGATGAAAAGTATTTGAAAGTTTTCATAAACATTTTATTATTGACTGTACTCGTAGTCACTACATAGTATAAACAAAGTCGCTTTCTCTGTCCCTATATCCCTTTGTATGCTTAAATCTTTAAAACTACGCAACGGATTTTGGTGCGGTTTTTTTAAATCGATAGAGTGATTTAAAAGGAAGGTTTTTACGAATAAAAAATGTATAGTATACCCGTGTGAATTCGGAGCGGGTCACTAGTAATATATAAAAGAAAGTTGCGTTAGTTACACTGTTTATAACTCACGAACGGCTGAACCGATTTGGCTAAATATTGGTGGGAAGATATTTTAGAACCAGGAGAAGGACATAGGATATAGAATTTTTTATACGGTATAAATGGGGCCCCATTTTTTTAGGGCAGCACGAAGTTTGCCAAGACTAATTATAGTTAATATTAACTATTTATGCAACCTACGTGCAGTAGAATCATCATTTCCCCACAACAGACAATATCTACGTATACATCAGTATTACAAACACAGCAATCACCAATTTCACGGTCTTATATTCAGTGATTATCTAGATCTCTTCAATTAATCTGCGTTTGGTTCTATTCAAATGCATATATGCGAAATGGTATGGTAGTAAAGAAAGCGGAACTGTATTTTTTTGATAATCTTTATGAGTGTGGTTTTTATACCATAGACTTCTAAAATATTGAGGTAGACGAGGCTTTTTTTAGTAAATTATATTCGGCAATGTTTCTCCATTCTGCTGTTATGCCTATAGCGTTAATGTTCAATAATGGTTTCTCTAAGGATGGTGTCAAGAGTTTTCGACAACGGCATGTTTGAATGAAAAAAGCAAGTATGTAAATATCGTGATTCGTGGCTCTTAGCACTTTTAATACTCCCTACCTCGAAAGGGGGGGGGAGGCGGGAAGTGCCATGAAGATCCAAGGGATTTGACTGGGACACCAGTTTTTAAGCAAAGCGACTGCCATCTGACCTCCTCAATATAGAAAAGAAACTAGGCCGAAATCTAGATTAGGTCGAATTCAATGAACCCGGGTTTCCTCACGATGTTTTCCTTCATCGTAAGAGCTCTCAGAAAATGTAAGTGAGTTAGAAAAACTCATTGTTACATGGCGGGGTTGGAACTTTGACCACCCGAATGGAAGTCCGAAGTGCGTACCGCTAAGCTACCGAGGCTATGGAAGATGTATATGTACATACATACAATCTGGTTCAAGTATTATTTCATACTAGCTTTATGGGGCAGAAATTGTTCCATCTAATAATACTTTTTTGTGTAAAAACATACCCCTTTTTAAAGTAGTTAGTTAAAAAGTAGCCTATGTTCTTCCTCAAAGTCAACTCTATCTCTGTACCAAATTTCACTAAAACCGTTTTAGTGGTTTGGGCGTGAAAGTGTAAGAGACAGACATACAGAGTTACTTTCGCATTTATAATATTAAATGGGGAAGTAGGGATTTAAAAAAAAAACACAATTAATCATAGCAAAGAGTTCGATTTAAAAACAGTAAAACTGCAAAAAAACCGTCGTCACTTTCATTATAATCTCGTCTAGCTAGGTAGATGACTTTTACCGTTTTTGATCATATTTCAAAAAGTTTTAAAGCAATTGCCACAAAATTTAAACGCGAACACCTCTTAAGTACGATCATTCTAACGAAATACGAATCTAAAAGAACTATTTTGATTTGACGGTGTAATAGCGTGATAAATGTACGAAAATATACAGACGGATTGACAAAATCGTTCATTTTTGAAGGCGGTCGGAGTAAGTTTACTTCAATTTTAATGTCGTCTAGATAAACCTTCTTTTTCTATTTTTGTTGACATTTCGAAGAGACCTCAGAAATATGACATATTAAATAAATAAACTAGCTAAGTGCAAGTGCAAATGCGTACATAAATGGTTCCGTACCGAATCTATTGTTTATAAAATTGACAAAAAAGAGCAAACCTGAAGTGAATAGTGAAGTTTAACTAGATGATCTAAGAATATATCGAGCGACTACTCATCGTATTTTGTCTATACATGACTGTTCACGAGACACAGCATCGTGACAGACAGACAGCAGAGTCTTAGAATTGGGTCCCGTATTTATCATTCGGATATGAAATCCTAAAAAAGAATCATCACCATTCAATCATCAAAACAAAAATAATCGCGTAAAAACCTCACAACGGATTGAGAACGTCCTCCTTTTTGAAATCGGTTTATAAAATTACGATGGTTTTGCGATAATTCAAAAGTTTGTATATTTGACGACATATATATAAACAAAAAGGAATGAATCATGTTCGTCCATTGCAAGGCACCCCATAAGAAGCGTGCCATAAATCTCTGGCAGTTGGCAATGCCGGCGCGGCGGTTAGTGGCCGTTGCCAACTCGCACTTCCGGACCCGGTCGCCGGTTCGGTTCCCCGGGCTTTAGAAACACTTCAGTATTGCGGGAACTTTTAAAAGGATACAAATTTTGAAAACGAGTGGAAGAAATGTCTTTGATTGACTTCTTTGCTGGCCATTGTCGTATTCCAGTGCGATCCATCCATAGGAGAGAGTAAATAAAAGACACTATGAATTATTATATCTACTACTACTACTATAAAAACATGTTGATTCGACTATTACGTGTATTTTTATTTAATAAAATAAAAATCAAAAAAAACTTTTTAGAAAAACTTTTATTATTTTTCGAGTTGCTCTCAACGAGCCTTTTCATTTG
>DVZL01002975.1:0-14607 GCA_018236625.1 Lasaia peninsularis
TAATAACACAGACAACTTTCAAAGAGCTTTTTTTCCGAGTTATAATACTTATTGCGTAACAACATACCCTCTTTTAACGTAGTTGGTTAAAAAGTAGCCTATGTACTTCTTCAAGGTCAACTCTATATCAGTATTAAATTTTATCGAAATCGGTTCAGTAGTTTAGACGTAAAAGCGTAACATACAGACAGACAGAGTTACTTTCGCATTTATAATATTAGTACGAATGTTCATCACACAGTCTGTCCCCAGTAGAATTTAAACCCCAATCCACTCTGATGATTTTCATAATTATGTTTTATTTTTATTTACTTAGATAATCAATTAAAAAATAATATAACTGGTATCTTTTTGATAAGATATCCAATTTGTCGCTGAGCTAAAAGCAATTCTATCGATATATATTAAAAATGCCTGAGCTACTTATTTGAATTATAAAAGATTTATTAAAATGTATTTATATATCACTAGCGACCCGCCCAGACTTCGCGCAGGTACACTGTACATGTTATATACATAAAAACTTTCCTCTTGAATCGTTCTAAGTATTTAAGAAAATCGCATCAAAATCCGTTGCGTACTTTTAAAAATTTAAGCATACATAAGGATATAGGGACAGAGAAAGCGACTTTGTTTTAGGTATACTATGTATTGAATACACTGACATACGTCATTTTACACATATACCTACTTATTCACAAAAATATTAAAAAATACATTTATACTTTTTTATTTATTCTTTATTGTTGTGAATAAGAAATTAAAATAAATATTAAAAAAATATAACAAAAAATATAAATATGGTGCTCTATTAAGCGTTTGTTTTAATATTTAAATTTAATTAAAACGCTTGCAGCTGTTTTGATAAGACATCTGAGTTTGTTTTACATTATACGACCTGTGATTTACGACTAATTAATAATTAAGAATATTTGTAGGTTTTTTAAGTTCAATTCTTTTCTCATAATCTCTTTTTCTATAATCCTTGAAAATATATACATGTTACTAAAATCTTAAAGTTCATTCTGCAATGTACAGTGACTATTGTAATAAAAAGGTATGTGAGCGTTTGATGCAGTTCACATAAAGGATTTTTGTTATTATGAACTAACTATATTATAAAATAAACAATCGGCCAAGTGCGAGTCGAACTCATACTTGAAGGATTCCATACCATTCAATACAAAAACGGCAAAAATATCAAGTTTGTTGTACCCTTTACATATTTTTTTGTTTTTAATATTTGCTGTTATAGTGGCAACAGAAAAACATTATCCGTGAAAATGAAATATAGCCTGATAACAGACAGACGGACAGCGCCGTCTTAGTCTTAGTAATTAGTTAAAAATGGCATAAAAAATTGACCAAAGCAAAGATAAATAATCTGTAATTCACTTGACGGATTTCGATGACATTTAGGTTAAATTAACGATAAATTAATAGACTTCGTGTCACCAAATTGGTTTTCTCAAGGATACTAATGGCAGTCAGCTGGCAGGCAACTTATGAGACGCAAACATGTGTTTTTTGTCACTGCTACCGAGACCTTGACTTGATGGTAGAGTCCTACAACGACTTGACCGAAATGGCATCACTATCTTAACATATTCTTACTACTTATGTACTACAGTTGCCAGAACTCGTTGTTTGAGCAAAGTGATCGATCTCGATTAGGATAGTATAATGTTTCATAGTATAATCGAAATGGAGTCTTTTAACTAATGAAACCAATATAATTACTTCAATAACCATCATCATAAATAATATCTGAATAACAATTACGTCGCACGCAGGAAATGCTTATAAAAACTAGATTCATATTTAAAACTTTAAAATGACAATGCATCATAAGGATAAGAAAATACATCTATTTGTTTGCTTTACAAAAATCATCGCAAATATGAATCAATTATAAGGGTGCGTCTACAGTTCTCTTTTAGAATTTTTACATGGTAAAAATCTACGATGTCGCATAACGTTTCTTCAATTTAGGGCGCGCCGGTGTTGTTTCAAACACACAATGTCGCAATACAACCTGGTGACCGCGCCCTAAGGCACTTCGATCGGGTTATGCGATAACTGCGCTGTGGTATTATGACTTATTATAAGTTACTTGCTGACAAAATATCCATTTACACCTACTATCACATCCGCTTAAGGATTGTCGCACATTATCATAATTTATGATGATAACCTTGACTTTAAAATAAGGCATTTTAATCGCACACGTTATAAATATTCATATTGCAACTAGAACATAGCAAAATTTTTAATGGGCGAAGTGCAGTCACTCATTACTTTTATTTATGCAAGGTTAACCTAAACAGTGTTCATAAATAATGGTTAACTTGAGTTAAATTAATGTTTTCGCGAAGTCACATGATATTTTATTAGATTGTTACTTAAGGCTAGAATTATAAGTGTTAAGATTTTATTATTTACCAGCTATGCCTTCGTCCGTGTTTTTATTTAAATTATTTATTTTTTACATTTCTAAAATAAAATTCTAAAATAAAAGCAGCATAAGCCGTTTCTTATTACATGAGCTGTCTGCCAGTGAAAGACCCATCAAAATCCGTGTAGCCGTTTCAGAGATTAGCAGGTACAAACAGACAGACAGAAAAAAAATCAAAAAATGTTTTGGTATATGTACCTATACACACTCCAATTTTTTTATTTGTATAGATTGATTATATTATATTAATAGTTTTAAAGCTTGATAGCTATTTATTTATTTATGAATATTGTCATCGCAAAATCCAAGGTTCTTTTTAATTACAAATAAATTTAAATAAATATTTTCATGTCCATCTTTCCGAAGGGATAAGAGATGTGCCTACTATTATGCACCTATGTTTAGGTAACGATATTAGTCCCAGGTTCAAATACAAGACCTTAGTTATTTTAGAAAACCTTAAAGTTTCTTAGCATTTTATTTCGACTTAATTAGAATCTAAGGGGTTGCTATGAAATTAGTCTTAAAGACTATGGAGAATATCTAAGAACGAGGGCACAATATTATATGATCAAGGTTATGTAACTTTCAAATGTGTCTGGTTGCAGAGAAAATCTTAAAATTATCAAATCAACGTAATAAAGGCAAGAGTTTCTACGATAAAATTAATGTCTGACCAAAGATTGTAATCACCATAAAATATATAAGAAAATAATCCTTTAAATAACTCAACAAAAAGTAGTTGGTAATTTATTGGTCTGGCTATTCACGGATCTTGGGCCATAGCAGGAGTCGAGCGGAAGGCGAATGGAAATGTATTCAAATATCATGTATCAAAAGCGGTTATAAAATAAAGGTAGATAAGGTGAATAGGAGCCCGTCTTTTTAAGACAATTATTATCAAATTAAGATAATTTTATTGTTAGTAATAAGACCGGTAACCTATACACAAATATCCGACTATACATTATTATATATTTATGTTTAGCGTTGCGTATTAAATGGAAGATATTGTTATAACGTAAAGAATAATAACTATTCATTTATTTTGTAATATTATATCTCGTACTGAATTAAGTATTTTTTAAATATAATTATCACATCAATTTTTTGGTTTCCCAAAAAGTGTTCTTGTTTTAGATGTATTTGCCATTGTCATTTTGTCACTTCACGACCAAATTTCTCATGTGTTATCCGAGGGTGGCGTCAAGAGTAATGAATGTGGAGGAAGCTAGGCAAGTATGTAGGTACACACTTGGCACTAAATACTCTCTGTCTACCTTGAAAATACCTTCAGCAATTTAAATAACTATACTATACCTTACTATATCTTATACAAATATATATATATACATGTCTTCATGCCAGGTCTCTTGTGAGGTAGGCAGAGAGTATTAGGTGCCAAATGTCACGACCCCTGCATACTTGCCTAGCTTCCTCCACGTTCATTACTTACTTCATATAAGCATACCGAATTTGGAGATTTTTGACACTATCGAATAACATTTGACAAAATCGAATAACACATGAACATTTTGGTCATGGAATGTCAACCCAGGTCATTCCGGATACGGTCTCCAGCTCTGCTGAATTTGAAATAAACTGGAAGATGTCAAATTTCAAAACGCAAACCAAGTCGTAGTTACCAGCTAAAGCCCAAAAATTTCAAACAACCTACACCAGTTTAATCTTCTTGAACTGCTAATACAGCGAAATAAAATTTGATCGAGGGCCCATACGAGGGTAGAAATCCTACTGAAGTTTTAATAAATAAAACCCTTGGCAATACCTATTTCGACGTTACTGACCAAAAATCATATTTAATAGAGACCTTCGACCCTTGCGAAACACCAATCGCCGAAGTAAATTGCTCGACGGAAATGGCTTCCAGTACTATATAGCTTTACTTCCTATTTACGATCGGTTTTTGTCGAGGTATAGACATACTTGTGATGTCGATAAGTTTTTAGTACATGTATGAAGTATTATGGCACACTAGCTCGGGTACCCGAGCTTTGCTTGGATAATTGTAATTCACTACGATGGTTAGTGTTTTGCGCCATCTAGCGCCTGACTTTATTTAAATGTTTTTATGAGCAAACTGACTATTACGGGAATGATAGTTATCGATATCAATTTTGAAAGTAAAACACTATTTATAAATCATATAAGACGTCGGATGTAAAACACTTACTTTCAAAATTTTTTGCACTTGTTTTTAAAAAATTTAAAAAATATATCAAATTAACAATGAACATGGCTTTAGAACAACTTTACCTAATCGGGAATGTAGAAAAAAAGTTCATTTTTCATTTTTTTATTGAGTCCCTTTTATTTCGTTTTATTCTAGTATATAAAAAGTAGCTAATATACTTAATAGATATATTCGATTGAATTTAGATTTGATATTTTCATTTAGATATGACTTGGAAATTCTCACGAAAAGAGCTTACTCATCTCTCATACATCGACAACACTGCTGGTGATGCGGATGTCTGTGGGCGGCGGAGATTATGTACCACCAGATGCCCGTTCACCTAATCTTCTATATATAAAAAATAGGTATTTCCTTAAGTACAATTGAAATTTTAAATACACAGTTTCAAAAGGTATTAAATGTAAATAAATAACTTCAATTACAATATCGTATCTAATATGCAGCGACGTGTCCACTGCATTTACATTGCACATCCTTTTAGTGCATGATCTGCATTTTATATCAATACACTAGAGGTCGACAACCCTATGCATTTTATATCCATAAAAATAGTTTGCGTAATGTGTGTAATAGATAAAGTAGCCTTGAACGCACACAATGATAATTGTAACCAATGTAACACTAACGGAAACGCACGCCAGAAGAAGGCAATGTGATTCACATACGAATAAATAAATTGACACTGACATTAGATTTTGTCGGAGGCCATAGACCTGAACTCCCCAGACTAAGATATCGTGCTATTCACGGCCACGGCTGTATCATGTTGTTTATCTCGACACACCACTTGCCTACTACCATTTGGAGTAACAAATTATGAAGGACGATAAGCTTAATGTTAGTTTTTAACAAAAACGAACGAATCTAAGTGTTTTCGATTTATTTTTGTATCGCTTATTGTAATAATAAATAATGTGATTTAAGTTACGTTTTTTGACAGTAAAATATCAGTAAACTTAACAGACGGTGTTTGAGTCACGTAATATATAAATTGAGACTAACATTAGATTTTGTCGGAGGCTATAGACCTTAAATCCTGACTGATATCGTTATTTTCACGGTCATAACTGTAACATACTGCTTATCTCGGTACCCGACTTACCTACTACGATTTGGAATAACAAAATATGTAAAGCGATAAGGTTAATGTTTTAGTGAACAATGAATATTAAGGTAGGTTTATATTAAGTTAAAATTGAAATATATATAGTTACGTTATCTACAGCTAAACTGATGCTAAAAAGGCAGCGAAATAATAGACTTTGTCGAAGACCATATATCTACAGACTCTACCAAACTTTGAATTGCTTGATAATAATAAATACAATCCTTTTTAAACGGAACTAAGTTTTGATAACAATATTAATGCATTATCAAATCCAAATTAATCAGATATGATACGAAACATTGGTAATCTGAGCTTTCAGAACTTTATGGCTTTAAAACATACAACAATATTCAAAATTAAAAATCAAACTAGGCAGAATAGTGATCATTAAATCAAAAACCTAATATCTAGCGCACACAGACGAGTTAAAACTAAAAGAAAAACGTTCTTATGGATCAATATTTTAAAAACTATATGTAAATAATATACATGATTAAATAACTATAAAATATCGTCGCAAAAAACATTTGAAAAAATAATAGCAAAAGATTTGGCCACAAACACATGTCAAAACAGCTGTTTCTATGACAGTCACGTTCATGAATCTGGCAGTGTTTATCCTATATCATGCCACGAGCTTTTGCTCGTTAAATTTTTATTGCCGCAAGGTCGCCACTTTATGGTCAACTCTCAGATGTTATTGTTAGCTGTGAAACTTTTTTCACAGCAAGAGTCAATAGCTGCTACAGTAGAGTTACGATTGACAGTAATTAGCTCTTAATTGTTACGACACTATAAACGAGTTTTATAAACTCTAAAACTGTAATCCGTTTTGTAGAGTAAATTATAGTAAAGATTATAAGGTGCTTTAACAGAGCTGTAAAAGTTTAAGGCTTGTAAATAAACTCCGCAACCATTTTATTTTCAAAACATGCAAGATTCATTTATACTCTACACTTTCGAAATAACTTGTTTTTAACAACGACTTTTCGTTGTTTCACTATGCCATCTTGTGCTCTACATAGAGTGCGTGTCAAGAGTCTTATTAAAACCACCTTACATAAACTTTCATTAAATATTACCAACCACATTGTTTTGATTAATTTAATATATATAGCTATGTAATATAATATGACATATAAGGCTCTATCGCCTTCAGAGGAATATAGGCTATTTTTACTCCGATTGTAATGGAACTAAATAGTAACTTATATTTTTATAAATATTCGAATGGGATATGATACAATAAATAAAATTGTATATGTTACTAGCTATATCCACGACTTCATCCGCATTTTAATTTAATTATTTAATTTTATAAATTTCTAAAATAAAACTGATAAAAAAATACCTAAGCCGTTATTTATTACAACAGCTGCAGCTGTCTGCCAGTGAAAGTCCCGCCAAAATATTTCCATCTGTTTCAGAGATTAGGAGGTACAAACAGACAAGCAGACAGATAGACGGACAGATAGACAGACAAAAATCCTAAAAAAATACTGTTTTGGTATATGTATACACTTACATATTATTATGCATTTAGTAAAAAGCGATTATTTTAACATTACATACACACACTTCAATTTTATTTATTTGTATAGATAGATAGATGTATTAGATAAAAATAGAATCATATTATGAAAAACAGCTATTTATTTTTATTAACAATATTTATATTAATTAAAAAAATGGGAGTGTCTGTATGTAATATTAAAATAACCGCTTTTTACGAAATGCATAGGTATGTTTAGAAGGTATTATACCAAATTCCTATTTTTTAGAATTTTTGTCTATCTGTTTTTCCATCTGTTTGTTTGCTCCGCTAATCTCTGACACGGCTGGACTGATTTTGATAGGACTTTCATTGGCAGAAACTGATGTTATAAGAAGTAGCTTAGACTTTAGTTAGATTCAAACGCGGACTAAATCGCCGGCACAGCTTGTAATAAATCAAAATAACTGGGCTTCGAAATAACTATCACACTTTTTTGGTAATAAAAAATGTTTAGGCTACAATTTTGGCCATATCGACTTTCACAAAACGGTCGCAAAGCGTCAAGTAATAAAGCAATTTGCGAGCGTGCCAACAAAACAATAGCCTCTGTTCTAAGCGTGTTTTAAAAGCTTTCGACACCGTGATTTAAAACCCTTTGAGTAACACCTTATTTGTAAACATTTCCTTTGCACAAAGGGTTGCTATTTTTAGCCATAAAACAAATTGCACAACCCCATTGCCGTGAATGTTTTGTTTGTCATTCTTTGCGAAATTGAGAAAGTCGTGGTCAGGGCTATTGACGAATTTACGGATGCTTTCTCAGTATTTGTTTTGATGTCAAGACGAGACAACAGTTACGAAAATAATACAGCTTTGTTTTTATATTTTACTAGCTGTGCCCGCGACTTCGTCCGCGTTTTTATTTCATGAATTTATTTTATACATTTTTAAAAACGTATCCTAAGCCGTTCCTTTTTACTTTAGCTGTCTGTCAGTGAAAGTCATGTCAAAATCGGTCCAGCCGTTTTGGAAATTAGCGGCTACAAACATACAGACAAAAATTTAAAAAATGTTGTTTTGGCATATGTATCTTGTAATGTGTAAATATACATACGCACTTAGTAAAAAGCGGTTATTTTAATATTACATTCCAATTTTATATATTTGAATAGATAAAAAAATCTTCAAGTTTTGTCGAATGAAATAATGACGTTTTATATAACATAAGTGATGGGTCATTATTATTTCGACTATTCTAAGGTCTTCTATTTCTTTCTATTTTTATTTTCTAAACCTTACCTACATCTCTATCAACATTAAATAAAAAGTAAAACATCCAACAAGCACACTATTTTGATGCTCTCTTGATCGTTAGAAATAATCACCATAGATATTGCTATCCTGTGGGCGATCTTTCAGATATAATGTGCAAGTATACCAGCTATCATACCTTTTAGTCTTCCCGAATAGCTCATACTCCCGTAGTAGTATCCAGAGGTATATACTTATGCACTTAAAGCGTTTAAATAGCACACTGATTAGCCATACCAAAGAGAATAGTAATCGACATTATGGTAGGTTACATACCGGTCAACATATAAGCCTAACTTTACAACTAAACCGTATAAATTTAGCAAGAGTTGGCTATTTTTTTACTATGAAAAATTACAAAACTTTTTCTTTTCGTTATGTAAATTTCAACATGATTTATACGTCTTCTACAACCAATTAATAGGTTGGACTGATGATTTAGTACGAGTTGAATCATATCTAATATATAAATCTATTTTCTCTTCAAATTTAAATCTTCAAAGCGCATAAATAATTCGACAAAACGTCAAAACGTAGGAGTCGCGCTTACGATATATGCAAATGAATTTTGAATTGTAAACTCTAAATTCGATTTATAATTTTGATGTAGTTTCGATTCTTTATATAACTATTTCTCAATAATACTCTGTACAGATTATAACTACTTAAAGATAATTGAGTGTTTAAAAAACTGGCCAAGTAAGAGTTGTTATCTGTAAAATCTGTATTACCAGAGTCAAGCGTATTCTTTAATAGAATTTTATATATTAATCATGATTAATAATGTCACAGAAATCCAGAGATAAATATTTTGGAGTGAAATATAGCGACTAGAATTAAAAGCGAGAGATGTAGCTATTTTTAACTTAACTGGATATCGTGGAAAGGATAAGATGGAAATACTATCTGTCAAGAAAATAAATGGTTTTTCATTCTTTTGGACATATTTCAGCTGGTATGTAATACGATTTTTTAAATTACATTTTCGTATTTAAGAAGCTAATACTAGATTCTTTTAGTATAATAGCAGCATAGAAACTTTCCCAATGGCCGTGTAACGTAAACATTATTTGAATGAATAGCAACTTTTATGTTTCAAATAGTCTCGACACGAATTAGTATATTTTTATAGGCACTAGGCAAATAGCATTACTCGAGTTACCACAACATGAGACGAGTACATAAATTATTTTTATTAAGAATATCACGTAGTAGATGTTTAACACGTTTGATTACTTTCACGCCTATTATCCTCGAAGGGGAAGGCAGAGGTGTGCTAGTATATGCACGACTCGTGAGTCCAGTAGATATACTAGAACACCCACGATTGGTTTATTAGATAATCCCATAATAAATACATTAAAGTTGGATAACATATTTAGAATATACCAGCATCTATACTCTCATACTAATAATTATATTGTTAAATCTGCAGGAGTTAAACAAATAATAACGCTAGGTCATATCTTTTTACGAAGACAACACCGGGTCTCTCTAAAGCCTCTCTTTAAAGCTTGAAACAGTTTTTTGTGGCCATATTTGTTTACTTTATATAACCATTGAAGTATGACCAAACTTTAAAAATTTAGTCAGTAAACTCATCTTGACCATCTGGTTAAAAAAGTTTATAACCATCTGGGTCTGTAACTCTTTGACTCTAAAAAAATAACCAAGTAATTAAAAATATACACATGTTTTAAAGTATATTCAAACATTTTATAGGGATTCTTTAAGTTTTTTGTTTGGTGAAAGTTGAAAGTATCTATTCAAACCCTTTCCATTATTTTTGTGTAACAATGAACATAAAATACGTCTATAGTTCAATAGTCAGTATAGATAACAATAGATCGATTTCTCGTAAACTTAATGATAATACACGATATTTAATAGTTGTGTGCAATAAATTGAGTGATGTGATTACAAAATCGATTTTGATGAAAATCGAAATAATTTTTACGATTAACCGATTTTTAAAAGTTAAGTCATTTCGTTTATATAAAATGACTTAATACAACGTTGCTATAAATTGAAATGGCGATTAGTTTTTGTATCGATCAATGTCAAGGTTTCATCTTTCGAATAGTTATTTAAATAACAATTCTCTGGTGCGGTCGATACACACGAACATTGTTACGCCCCGAACATAACACTGATATGCGGAGTTGCACCATCTGCTTTTTAATCGTCGTAATTCTGCTGCACGCTTATTTTGGTATGTGCTGTTGTTTTTAAATAAAATAAAAATATATTGAATATTTTATATATCAAATAAGTCAAATAAGTCATATCAAATAAGTCAGAATAAACTTGTACGGCTTTTCATCGAAATATTCCAAAGACTTTACAAACTAATTTATTATATAAGTATTTTGCCTCTAACTTTTACTCGAGTTGAAATAAGATAGGGATATATCAAATGAGTTTACTAAGCAATGGCAGAATTACAAGCGCTATTTATAGTTTCATGGTTACAGTTGTGGACAATTAATGATACATAACTAAGATTGCTTGATTTTAATTATTATTAATACTGTGGCTTGAATTGAAATAGATATTTTAATACCTTTCCAAGGAGGTTATTTTTAGCTATTATATTTAAAATTTCTAACATACTTTCTGTAAAATGTATAAAAGGTTCAGCTTTTCAATATATAAGGATTCTTCTTTATTTATTGCCATAAAATATAGAAGAAAGATATTTATTGCAAGACCACATAATTTCAAATTTAAAAGACATATCGCGACATCGCATCACCGTGTTATGTTCGGTCCGTTAGCCCACCATGAGTTTTATTAATATCTGAAATTGAACAAAGCCGTATCAAATTAATAATTGCAACTTAATATCACGGAAGGCAGATATTTAAGATTCTTTGCACACGTGCTGATGCTTAAATAAATAAACTTTAAACATTAATCTAAAAAACTGGCGAGTTTGTATGAAGATAATTGGCACTCAATACTCTCTGTCTACAATGAAAGGGACTTAGCGTGGAGATATATATGAAAACATTGACTCGGTGATACAATTGAAAATTTTGTATATAAGGTTATATTGGATAATTGGATTCAATTAATAATGTTAATTAATTGTCTTGAATACAATAAATATTAATTACAAAAATAAATATTTAACACGACACTCTAATGGGAATCGTTTTTATGAAACTATCTGATTTTAAATGGTCATTAAAAATTACAGCTACTTCGTATTTTTAACATTCGCATCTATTGTTTAGAAAATATTTTCAGGTATATTGTTGTTAACATATATTTTTAATAGAAATTGTCACACTAAATATCATAATATGATTTCTGCACTAAAAATTGATTTAATGTGTTTCTTAACATTATTCAATTAAAAAACTACAATAATTTAGACTACAATGTTTTTGTCAAAATAAAAGTTTTATAGTAAAAAATGAAGAGCTATAAATATAAAGTTACTATTACATATATTATAGCAATTGATGTGGTTGAGAGAATAAAAGTTAGGGTTGCCAACAATTAAAAAAAATTGATCACATATTTATGACTGTTGTCTGTATTTAAGATTTATTAACTTTATGTCTTTTCTTTATTCTAAGATTGTTACTAAAAACTGTACAGAACATGTGCAAAGATCTTTAATCTACTTAAATTAAGGGCTTAGAACTAAAAGAAAATAAATTTGAAACGATAAATACCATTAAACTCACCGCAGACCACGCGGTCGAAGGGGCTCATCCAATCTGGAAATGGAAAATCTATTATCAATAGTCAAGAAAGGTCTTTGTGTCGGCAGAGGTACATGCATAGCAAACATCGCAATACACAAACAAACACATATCACACACACATAGCAATAATATAAACATGTTATTTTTTATACATTTTTGATGATATTATACCTTTAAATATAGATAAAATAGATTTGTTATAAAATAATCTAATACAAACATAATATTTAAAAAGTAACAAGGTCAATCATAGAAACATTTTGAGTATCTGTAAAAAGCAGATTATAATAAAAGAAATGATCGTTTTGAGTTCTTTCCACTTTAAAAAAGATATACCTTTCCATGTCTTATCCGACCACCGACAAAATTTTACCCAGTACCAAATCCTCAACAGTAATCAAATGTAGTCCTTCCAAAACGGCAAAAGACAATGCCTAAGCGTTCATAGAAGCGGAAATATATAAAAATGTTAATATACCTGGGTTTTGTTATCCAGTTTATCTAAGGAATACAGTGTTTGTTATCGTATCATAATGATTCGCTTAAAAACTTAATTTTTATTTTCATATAATATATCAATTTTTTATTTTTGTTGTTTTTATTATTACGACCATAATATTTGTAATTATGAAATGCATATGTTCATAAATAAATTCTTCTGTTAAAAAAATTGTTTTAAATGTACGTTTTAATGAATAAAAGATTAGATATATCTATTATATCCTTATCCTACAAGTAGCCGCTGCCAGCGGCGACCATTGAAGTTAGTTATACAAAGTTAAATAATACAAACTTTTATCCCCTGTTTTACCCCTTTGGGTCTTGAATTTCTTATCGAAAATTCGAAAATCTTTTGCGGAATTTTAAGTTTCTAGCCCTAAAGGTTTGGGCTGTACCTAACATATTGCATTAATTTTCACCCAAAAATAATTATTAATCCTTTTATAAAAAAAACACTAACTAATAATTTACCAATAAAAATAATGGTTTGTAATAGTTATTTTTGGTATTATGTAAATATTTTGATAATATAAATAATATTAAACTAGTTTAAATTTAATTAACACAGATACTTTCAAATTTGAATTAATATAATTTCATTGCAAAATAATAATTTTATTTTATTTTAAATTTAGATAAACTACAAATGATAATCCCCATAATTAAAACCTGGATAAAGAATAATCATTAATTAGCGGTAAAATATAAAACCAATGATTGTTTGCCTATAATTTGAGCGTAACACGCAACAGAATAATAATTCTTTAGAGGATCATACAAAAGAATGTTTAGATATAAAACTTGAATTAATTAATTTTTTCCTGTACATATTTCGTTTGTTTCATATTAAAAACCAAGCCACTATTTATGGTTTAGGTGGTGTTTAATAGGCTTATCATCTATGAACGCGATTTTAATGGTAAATATGGTTTTTCACGATTACAGATAATTTACACGTCATTACTATTCAATTGTAATGGGGTATAAGCATGCTATGTTACTGTTTTCTTTTAAACGAGGGTAAACGAGGGAAGGTGGTGGTACATAACAAGGTTTTAATTTTTATATATTCTTCTATGCAATCAGCTAAATAGAAGGGTTAAATGTTACACTCGTATTGAAAAACCGGTCAAGTGGGACTTGGATTCACGCGCGACGGTTTCCGTTATGTCATTTATGAAAAAGGCAAATAGTCTTATTTGTTAGGTATATCCTTTATATATTTATTTACTCTGCTTTTAGTATTTGTTGTTATAGCGGCAACATATATCAACCTACCAGCCAACCTTTGGATCAGCAAAAAAAGCAACAATAGTGGCAGACGCATAAAAAAGAAACAATAAAATTAGAAACAAAATAGAAAACAGGAAAAAAAGGATACCAGCACTTAAAAAAACAAAAAATATATCTAATTAAATCTATCATGGTTCATCAGATAAAACTTGGTGACAGAGAGACAAACAGATCTTGGAACTCAATAATTTAATTATCTAGCAATATATTTCAATAGCGGTTATGAACATTGTTTCCTTTTCAAAATCTTTTTAATCTGCAAACATATAACTACAGGTTCTGTTAAAAACTACCTACCAAAATCCATTTTTGTTAAAAATATAGGTATATGGTAAATTGTTAGTAACGCCTCTGTGGTGTCGCCTATTAAGACCGTTAGCCGCGTAGTTCCAGGGTTCAAATCCCAGGTTGGGCTTTCTTAAATATTTTTATATATCAACCTACCAGCCAACCTTTGGATCAGCAAAAAAAGCAACAATAGTGGCAGACGCATAAAAAAGAAACAAT
>DVZL01002976.1:0-14602 GCA_018236625.1 Lasaia peninsularis
AAACGCTGACTGGATGTCTTGGTTCAAGACATGTGTGCCAATGGCCTCACTGTTAGGGATGCGTTAGACCGTGCGAAGTGGAGGGCGAAAAGTAGAAAAGCGGACTCTGGGTTCCTAATCGCCAAGATGATGATGATAAAGCCTAAATTTGCTAAATATAGGAAAATGTGTAAGCCCAACTAAATATCGGTGTCTAAAAGATGCTATATAATATGAGGATAATGAAAGACCCAAACTAGTACATTAAAGTGCATCTGACTTGCTCATAGCGTTGTGGCTCTTTGTCAGCATTATTATTTAGCCTTATCTTAGTCTTTTCTTCATTTTACATCTCTTGGATCGACATTTACCACAATTTGATTAATAGATTAGGGACAATATATCGTCGTGGTCACCTTCACAGATGTCCTGAACCTTCCTCATTCCTATCTCATAGTCACCTCTCTCAAACATCCATGACCTGAACATTCCTCGTTCCTTATCTGACAATAAATTAGTATAAAAACCTAAATTCCCAGCCAAACCCACGGAATCAGCATCTCAATTACAATTACTTTCCCAAATCCTTATTGATGTTCCAGTCTATCACGTATTTTAGAATTAATCTATTTCTACCCAGGACTCGGTACCCCGGTCACGTCTCGGCCGATGAGGTTGAACCCTTGTCATTCCCGTCTGTCCATCACAAGGGAGGTCACATTTATTCTTAGGGATAGTGCAAAAAGGTTCCCTCAGGGAGTATAACCTTTATTCTATGTACATATTGGCTTAACAGATTCTAACCAAAAGGAATGTCGCAGAAAGGGATTTTATACGCGATGCATGTCCCAAAATGGGTCGTATTGTATGTTGGCTTTTGGTACTAATATCGGATACTTAATACATTCAAAATGAATTTCGAAATAAGTTTTTTTCAAAATCGTCAAAAGACAAGCAGAAGAGTAATGTACCCACGATTGGCCGACTATATTAGGTCCCGTTATGTGTTAGGTGGCACATACAAACATAAAACATTACATTTTATCTTTATGATTTTGGTACTCCTTTCACGAGTGCTATTGCACCACATCTAAATATAATAAAAAGAAAATATTTTATTGAACATAAATCTTATGAGCGATTATCGCTGCGCGTCTTTATTATATTCACTGGTGGAAGAGTGCTGTTCAGAAACTCGCCCAGGTAGATAGGTCAAACCACCGTTGTAACGACATTGTCGTGTTCCGGTCAGGAGGGTGGTGGAGGGAGCCTAACAGCCTGGCCACATAGCAGTGACGCTCTTATAATATTTATGTATAAGCCACGGACTTCAAAAAAACTCAGCGGGCTTCCTTTTTCTCATACTTTATGTTAAATGATGTGTAATAGACAATGATACAGAATGAACTAATAATGAAAATATCTTTGTTCCAGGTCCACCTCCGTCCAAACTACATGAAATGTGGCCAGGTTATGACAGTGCAGTGTTAGTGTCGTAATGTTTTGAGGCCATGGTAGGGCCGCGATTGGAGCCCAGGCCTAGCGTGTGGGCCTGGCTGGCTGTGCTCGGGGCCCTCAGCCGGGTCGCGGCCTACACAGACACAGACGACTTCCTCAGTGATTTGGATAAGCCAGGTGAGTTTTCATTCATATTTCCCTAACAGTATCTAATAGTGGAGTATTTAGCACAACAATGACCTGGTAAAGACCTGGTAGTCCAGTTTTAAATATACTAATTAATTTTTATAATTTAAATTTCCTGAATGCTCTTACGGTATAGGAGCAACCCGGATTTCTGTGTTCGAATAAGACCTTATTGGGGCAGGTTTTTTTCTAGCTACAGAGGTCATATGGCAGTCGTTCTATTTTAAAACTAAGCACCTTTGTTAAATCATCTAGATTAGATAGCTAAAAGAGATTACAAAGGTCAGATGGCAGCTCTGTGCTGAATCTAAGCACCCTTATCAAGGTAGCTGTGATATTATCTGATATACCTAATACGCAATAAGGAAAAAAGAAGAATAGTCGAATGTATTACCTCAATTGTGGGTGTAGGAAAAAAAAACAATGGCTTTAATGTAATGTTTTAAAAACAGTAATAACTATAAAGCATTTGGGTGGCCTCAGTAATTTCAGATAAGTTTCTTATTACAGATAGTTTATTGTAATAGAAAGTAATATATCTATATATAATTTATTGGGCAACTTTTACTGTAACAAAGCATTGTTTTATGTGTTACTGGGATAGTGTCACTGCGGGGGTTCCGTAATTTTGGTTATTTATTAAGGACCTATGAGAAATGTATTGTTCATATGTTTTTACTTTACTAACTTTGCCCATTAGTGTTCATTCTGATATTAAGATTGTCATTTGTAGTAGAGGTAGGAATGATGGATTATGATTACCGCTTTAGTTGACTAAGCATAGGTAATGTATTTTTGAAAATATTCCGTGTGTTGATCTAGAACTATTTAAAAGAATACAATCTGCCTTTTCTTAGCAAGCAGCTGGTAATGAGTGGGTGTCAGCGAGTTGTCACTTACACCATGACAAATAATTGCTGCTTTCGTTGTATCTATGTCTACACAGTGTTTGTGACTGTCACTGTTCCTCCCTGGTGGGTCACAAAACACCATTACCTACTGACCTTAAAAAATCACTTACATTAATTCAAAAAGTTTTTTCTTAGAAAGTAATTTACTATAAGTCTGAGTTTTCTACTATCATTCACTTTATTATTAAAATAGTAAATAATTTAACCCAGACTTATTTTATTCTACCTACGCCATTTTTTAATCGTAATACGAGACGAACAGACAAGTACCATGCATACATGGTTGATATACTTCGTATTAAAACGAAAAGTTTCGCCTCTTCTTTCATTCTTCGTACTGCTGTAGATTGGAATTCACTTCCTGAAGCAGTATTCCCTGCTAAATATAATTTGGGCGTTTTCAAGGCTAGGGTGAATAGGCTGCTTTCAGCTTAGTATATCTCCATCCTTGACTACAACATCACTTGCCATCAGGTGAGTTGTACGTCATTATACTGAGTTATCATCTATAAAAAAGACTCCTTAAAAATACCATCACTTACATTATTATTCTAATTGTTCTTTACTTCGTCCGCGTTAAGAATGCTGTGCATAATCAGGGTAAAGATAGCTTTAGGATTATTATTATTACGATATAACCATATCGCTAAGAAAGACTTCAATTGGCCATTGTGAACTTGACTTTCTAATTATAAGTGATTTGATTGGTTAATGAGCCAGGGGGTAACGACGAGACAATCTTTTCCTAACGCAAACTACTATAGGGAATAAATTACACCAAAATAATGCCATTACCCACATGTACTGGGAAATAATTAACGCTAGATTCCTCGAATATACTATCACCCACTGTTTATGAAAAAATCTTTGGTTGGGAATAATTTAGGTACCCAGATTTTCCCAAAAAACGCCATCGGCCACATCATTATTCTAAGAGTTCTTTATTAGGAAATAATTTACCCCAATTTCCCCAAGTCGTCTTAACCACCGTACAAATCCGTTCGAAAAACGTTTGCTTAATGCGTCTCACGTTTATTTATTCAGCCATTATCGATCTATAAACAGCTACCGGGTGGGCGAGCTCGAAAGGTCACAAATTGGGGATTACGAAGAAAATGCTGCGATAGTTTATTTGATTTTTTATATGTGTATTGTAACGAAACAACAACTGTTTCTCGTTTTACTTTTTAAGGTTTTTACTCTGTATGTTTATTTTAACCAACCAAAAAGATGGAGGTTATCATTTTGAGTGTAACCAATTATTAAACCGATTTTTAATGATTCTTGTTTTATGTCAGAGCAAATGGTTTTCATGTGATCATTTCAATTTGACCCAGTTCTGATACATTATATTGAAAAGATATGAAATTGATATGGGTAAATGCGAGAAAAGAATTCATTTCCAACCTAAAAAGTAGGAGGTTTCTCAATTTATTGGCGTTCATTGCGATAACTTTGTCGTTTATGAAACGATTTTAATGATATGATTTTTTTAGGAAAGGAAATACTTCAAGGATGGTCCCATGTTAAGGGAACCTGTATTTGATGTGGTATTCTAGAGAAAATAAGCTTTCTCAATTTGTAGGGGCGACTAATACGTTTGTTATTTTTTTTGGGGCTATGAATTAAAAATTAAATGTTAAACAAGTTGAATTCAGGTTTTTGCAGTTTTACCGCGTTATATTTGTTCAATAGCCATATATCCACCCAAATACACAGAACAGTCATAGCACAAGTAAATATGTAAAGTTATACAAAAGGCGGGCTTATCTCCGTTGGAAATTACTTCCAGTGAAGATATGAATCCTTCAAAGATACGTCAAGGTGTAGTACAAAAACTTAATATTTAAATATGTACTTAAAAAACTACTATGTTTTCGTACAAAATTTAATAAAAGCTATTTTATATTGTTCTTTAATAGTTTAAAAAGTGCTAAATCGATAATCATAAAATTTGTGAGAAACTTCTGAAGTACTGTTCTACAAAACTAGAATTATCAAAATCTATTTCGCACTTGCAGTGCCTGCGATTTCATCCGCATTTTTTTTAATAATTTTATTTTATATATTTTAAAACAATATCCAGAAATATAAGAAGCCTAAGTTACCCCTTACTATCGCAAGTGAAAGTCCCGTCAAAATCTGTCCAGCCGTTCTAAAGATTAGCCGGAACAAAAAAAACAGATATTTTGGTATACATACATATGCATTTAGTTAAAAGTGTTTATTCCAATATTACAAACAGACACTTTTATTTACCTATTTGTAAAGATTGATAGAATACTGGCTTAACAGACGTGATATAAAAAAAACCAAGTACGAGTCGGACTTGCGTGCGAGGGGTCCTGTAAGGTTTTATAAAATACAGCCCGCTGACAGATAGACAGACAACGGTGTTATAGTAATACGGTTCTGATAATGCCCTTTGGGTAGGAAAGCCTAATATACAAACAAAATAGAACCTCCTTATTTTGGAAGTCGGTTAATAATTAAAAGCAAACATTAAAAAAATTACTACCGCGTGTAACAATATGTTCCAGAAACTTCTTATCGAGCTGCATTCATACGTTTGTGTTTTGTTCAGATATCCCGTCAACTACATGACGGTAATGTTAAATAAATATAATGTAACGGGTACTCCTATATAGCAAACGTATTTTTTTGTCGTTTTTATAGTTTATGGTATGGAACCATTCATACGGGAGTCTGACTTGCACTTAGCCGATTTTTTTTGTAATTTATTTATCTATTTTTAACATGTTCTAAAAATTCGAGAAAATAGTTGTCAGTAATCTAATCCAAGTTTGACGTCGTAATTATATCTGACATATATTTTTGTGTAAGTTATCAATGAATACCAAATCTTAAAGGTAAAAAACTTACTAATATCCTAAACTAATAACATAAATATCGTTATGAAGATGCAAGCGCGTGTCCGAAAACCGGTTTTGAAAAACATATCCACTTAAAAAACCGGTCAAGTACGAGTCAGTATCGCGCAGGAAGGGTACCGTCTAACATTTTCTTTAAAAGCATAAAAAATATGTTTGTTGTAGGCGTATAAATTTTCATTATCTATAAATACAATATATATTAAATATTCAATCGCAATCCATGTAGCGCAATCTAAATATTCATAGCGACATCTATTGCTTGTCGGGAAACAACCCAACAAAAAGTCACGTTTCTTGTATGGGAGGCCTCATAAATGTATTTGTTGTCAAAACGGCAACTGTAGTTAACACGGTTAATGAGATACAGGCTGATGACAGACAAATAACGGAGTTTTAGCAGTACTATTTGGATACGGCACCCCAAAAATTGTTTAGAAAGCCTTTATATGGGAGTATATCCATAATTTTGTATTTTAAGTATGACGTGATCTCAATTCTGTCAAAGTACATGAAAGTATCCGACGAGTTTAGGTTAAATCGTATGTAAAGAACTAAAGACAAAATACTCCATACTGAGCTGATATGTCCCACTGTCATGGAACCAACCTTTATCGCGGTCTGTCACGCTTCACAGAATAGATAGCGTAAGCCGGAACGTTTCTTTTAATGGTTCCGTACAGAGGCGATAAAACATTTAATGCGAACTACTAAGTACTGAAGACATTTCGCGTTATGACGTCATTACACATGCGGCGTTTGTTTTGTGTAATGAGTTTTTGTTTGTAGTGCTACGTGAATGTCATTGTCCACATGTGGTGATATTTTTTTGATAAGACAAATAAGCAGATGAATGGCGTCACAATTCATCAAATTATGTGCTTTTTTATGATATTAGAAGGTCAACAAGCAGACGGATGTCCTGATGGTAAAAAATATACCTCGCCTATAGACACCAAGGTGGAAATGATGCGTGGGATGGTATGGTAAGCCACTTGCGTGAGAAAGTTTACCGGTTACCCTACCCTCCAAACTAGAACTCGACAATGGCTAGCACTGACGCTATTGTGGGAGGAATAGGTAAGGTGGTGGTACCAATCCGGACGAGTCGTTGCAAGACTCTACCACCTAGTCAATGTGACGGTGTTGGTGAAAATAGACCCTGTGCTCGCCTCTTACGAGCTGCCTGGGTGGAAGGTAGTTGGTCTATTCTACAACAGAACCCGGACCAATTCGGGGGTCAGCTATAGATTGTTTTATATTACTATGGTATATTTCTTAATGTAATTTTTAGGTGTTGTAATAATCTAAAGCTGTATCAATTCCAAATCAAATAATAACTATCACCACTTATCTCAACAAATAAATAAAATTATGAGTGTCTGTATGTAATATTAAAATAACCGCTTGTTACTAAAAGTTACATATATCGAAATTATTTTTTTAGATTTCTTGTCTGTCTGTGTATTTGTATCTGTTAATCTTTGAAACGGCTGGACCGATTTTGACGGGCCTTTAAGTTGTAGACAGCGTAATAAGTAAATATTAAATAAAAATACATTGTCATTTCACTCACTACTATTATTTCGCCGGATCATTTCAGTGAGTGGCCAAGTTTCATACCGCTATTCTATAATATATAAATTGCAGTCTCCCTCACTCCTATTATTACATAAACAATACCTCTATATAACAAAATTAGGGTAAGCCTGTACTTTGCAGCATCACTCCTATTATTACACAAATGACACAGCAATATAACAAAAATTGTATAAGTCTCCTCTTGCCGCCAATCCCAGTCTCTTACCTTTTATTACCACAATTTACCTTCATCCACAATCGTTTCACATAAATCCCTATTGCGTTTAAATAATCCCTATTCTTTTATGTATTGCCAGCAATGAACTCTTTATAACGCCGACTGAACCCTAATACGATGCTCGTATGTGGTTTTATACAATACATCAAAAGCCTTACATACGAGGGACCTACGACCGATTCGGTTCTTATGAGATTATAGATCGTAATTTACGTGATTCTGCTTTTATTCGACGTAAACATGATATTTGGGCCGGGCATAATCTTTGTTTTGTGGTATTATTGTTATCGGCCTACATAATATGATATTATAACGGTAGAAATACTTAACCTCTCTATAATTGCGTGATGGTCTTTGAGACCGAGAAATCAATATTTTGTGTCTCAGAAATGTAATAATTTCGCAAATGTAATAGTAATATATGTGTTTTATCAATGACTAGCTATCCTTCCGCGGCTTCGCCCGTGTGAATTATTTTAATAACACAGACTACTTTTAAAGAGCAGACATTTTTCCGACTTATAATACTTATTGCGTAAAAACATATCCACTTTTTAAATGTAGTTGGTTAAAAAGTAGCCTATGTCCTTCCTCAAGGTCAACTCTAACTCTGTACTAAATTTCATCAAAATCGCTTCAGTGGTTTAGGCGTGAAAGCGTAACAGACCGACAGACAGACTTACTTGCGTATTTATAATATTAGTACGGATTTATGTTCTGAATTGACTCTAAAACAATTTATGGGGTTCGTTCAGTAGATAAATTTTATCCATCATTTAGAGCAGCGGACAGACAACTACTACATTCTGCGAAAAAAAATGTTATTAGTATTTAGAAATAAAATGAGGATTATAAAATGGTATGTCTATATTAGCTTATTAGTTGTATTCGTTTGAAATATTCAAATAGATTCGAAATTTTTGGTCTGTAAGACCAGGCGGTTTTTTAAGTACACATAAGATGGTATTATACCTGTTTGGGAAAATATCTAAATATTTTTGTTGTCTGTTTACTTTTGCTGCTATTATATGTAAGGTTTATGAGGTTTAATCTCTAAATATTTGATCGGATCTCAAGTAATCTGGAAAGTATTATTCTAATCTTTTATAAGATTATCTTTCAGTTTGAAATTTATAGTTTAATTATACAAAAGGTGCTTATGGACATATTTTTAATGTATTTCGGTAACATAGAGTGATGCAATAACGTATTGCACGTGTATTTATAATTTAGACTATCTTTGCTTATAATCTCGACCTATATTTTACTGTTTGTATGTATAAGTGCACATATGTCTTACGTAAAATTTTTGGATTTGGGTACTTTCGCGTATTTTATCATTTTTTTTAAACCTGCTAATTTTATGGATTTTCTTGAAAACAAACTGCTGGTCTACAAGACCATCAGGTGTACAAAAATTGACTGCCAAATTTTGAAGTGTTCTTTGAGCATGAAATGAGTTTAGTAAAAGCTTAAAATAACCCATTTATAAATATGTTCTCTTTTATATAACAGATAGAAATACTTTACTTTAACATTAAAATTTGCATTCTTTCACGAGACAATTCCACAATAAAATTTCTAAAAATATACCAATCCAGATAGCAAACTTTGTACGTTTCCAACTAAAAGGGAAACATGTGCCACCTCTTAACTGCATATAAATGAGAAAAGACTTTATTTCACTAGACATAGAGTCTAGAATCCCAAGCAAGCAGTCACTTAAGCTTTAAAAAGAGTTGTAAATGAGCGTTCAAAGTTTCCAATGGCAGCTAGATATAAAAATTGGTATTTAAGACCACCGAAGTAATTTACTCAGCGAGACTTCAGCGATAGTTTGCGGTTTAAACACTAATGAAACTAATTTCACACTGTTCGTTTCTTAAGGGGTGCATTTTACCCCGATTGGGTGTTTCATGCGGTTCGTAATTGGAGGGTTAACTCCTTATTAAATAAGTTTCTTTCATGAAATATTTCCGTTACAGTTGAGGGTTTTTAAACTTTATTGTAATGTTTTTGAATAGCGTTTCTTGTTTCTTTATCTGATATGTTTTAGATATTTGTTTTCCTGTGGTGGCTTGGTTATTAAAGAAAATAAAATAAATAAGTATGGTCTTGGTCATATCCCGAAAAAGTACATCGCGGCACATACTTATGCACTCACGATTAGCTATCGATATTATGTTCCATGATGATAGACGGAATATCGGACACAAATCCAAACCCAGACGACGCGACGTTTTGTTTTTCTAAAACTGAATAAACTTAAAGAACACGCTCGGTACGGCTGTCACCTGTAAAGACCGTTAGCCGCGTAAGGTCCCGGGTTTAATTCACAGATTACTCTGAGTAAGTATTACATAGCCCGAGATTGGAATTGGATTGGGTGTCCTACCTATATCTATTGGACTTACGTCGGACTTAAGTCGTGGACATACTAGCGCACCTCTGCCTACCGTTGGCGATAATAGGCGTGAAGGTACTATTTAACAAGTTGTTCTACTGGAAATCAAACCGGAGTCCTCGTGCTTCATGATCAGTCACTGCACGCACTATCTCAAGTTTGTTTCAGTCGGGATCAAATATATAACAAATATAATACCGTCATATTTGTATTCGCACCTACACTGAATCCACGCTGATGAAATTTTTGTCCGCAACCATTGCGGACATCCTCAGTATTTAGATGGTCTGTTTGGACGAAATTCCTTAATTAAAAAAGCCATACGAGCTATTTTCACGTACGCCATTTTTAATTAAGAAGTTTTGTTCTCTAAAATGTGAATTTGAATTTTTGCGACACAGGTAAATTGAATATGTGTTAATACTGACTTCGTTTGAATAAAGTATTATTTTTGATGCGGCTCGTGTTAAGTGATTTCTAAAAATGTGGTCAGTTTAAATATAAGTTTTTAGGTTCGGTATCAAAGGGGTTAAAACAACCCAACTACTAAGACTCCGTTTTTCGTCTGTCTGTTCCTCTGTCTACCACTAGACTATATCTAATATCTATAGAACCATGATGGTGTTATATTTCCAATTTTCACAAATGATGAACTTCTACTGCCGCTATAGCAACAAATACTAAAACACAGAATGATCCCAAATAACAAATGTATTTTGACTTTACATTTTCAAGAAAAATAACCGGTAATTTTTTTTAGAGTTAGTTAATTCTTATCCTATTTATTTCTATTCAAAAAGTTCCTTTCTATAGAGATACGCTTGCCCTTTTCACTTCAAAAAAAACTTCAAAAATTAATGATGCTTCAAGTGACAGCAACGTGAAATTAATATTTATAAGCGAACAGTTATAGGGGCGGCCATTTTGGTTTCTGAGTATATAATAATTATCAGGAACATAATATGCGGCAAATCTTTTTTGTCGTAGCCTATGTGTTTCTATATCAGATGATATTGAGATCGGCTTCCTAATCTAGGGATTTGACAAAGACGACAGCTTTTACACAAAACAATTGCCATCAGACTTCTGGAACCTAGAAAGGAAACCAGATCGAATCCTAGATTAAGCTGAATTCATATACGAATTCAGCTTTCCTCACAATATCTTGAGCACATAGAAAACGTAATTGAGTTATATAAACTCTTATTTATCTAACTTAATTGGTTTTTCTGAGTGCTCTTCTTTGTGAGAGTGAGTGATATTAGCACATGGCAGGATTTAAACCTGGACTACCAGAACGGATATCTGAAGCGCTAACCATTACAACATCGAGACTATGCTTGCAAGTGGCTATAAGGTAAAATTAATAAATTATATCTACAAGTACAGCTGAAGGGGCGGCCATTTTTGTCCCTGAGTGCTCTATAAACATAACGAACAAAATATGCGGCAAATACGGATGCTCATACATATTCAACTGGATTCCAGCAATATTAAATGTTCCCTTTATGTACGGTATTTGTGGCGTATATCTTATGTCCCTAATATTTTATCGTAAAAATTACGACCTAACTATTATTACGAGCATATTAAGTGGATCTTTACGTACTTAACAAAGGCTTTTACTCGTGGCCCTGATCAAACTTTAGACTATTTATTACTCTATTCCAAAATATTTGAATGAATGAATTTGTCGCGCATGAATATAAACATTATAAGAACGTCTAATTATTCTTAATTTACGTACAAGCTTATAATTCAAACGGGTTTATCGCTAAGTAGAGATATCAGCCAGATAACCCTTGCAATACAGATACATAGAATAGATTGTACGAAATTAAAAATTATAAGAAAGTATATTCAAATCAATTATTAGACTTTATCTAAGTACTTCATTTTTAAACATAGTTTTAAACATATTTTATTCTAAGTAATCTATACGCCTACCAGATGTTCTACTATAAAAAATAAAAAAATAGAAACAATCGCTTTGAACAGTAACCGTATTTTACCGTGATATATTAGTACATTTTGACTAGACAAAGAATTTTTAAATCTGAAATATCAATTCGTAGATACAGGGTAGAAACGATTTATAGAGCTAATACATTAAAAAATAAAATATATCACGTTTAATCTACACATACAATAAAACTGCAGAAAAGTGAAATCTTTACATTGAAGATATTTTTAGGCAACTAAAAACGGGCATTTTAGTATTTTTGTGGTTCGGTTTATCTGTATTTGCATCCCGACCGCAATTCATGCTAAAACTAGTGTACCTATCGTGGCGAAATTTGGCTAGCAGATATCCAATTTTCCAAGTTAGGTTATAGTCTACTTTTATCTTGTTTACTTAGGGACTTACTTACTTTACGTAGGAAAGGAGAAAAAGCCAAAATCTAAATAAGTAATGCCAAAATCTAAGTAAGTAGGTAAATTTTCCAAGTTGTAAAATTTATAGTTCAAAATTAAAGCCATTAAAATTTTCACTACAAATGGTCGATTAGCATCGTAAGTTTGAAGCCCGGAACGTACTAAATAGGACTAGATCATCTTAAACTGATTATAGTATTACTTGGATGGTAAATATCCTAATCTAGAAGTTAAACAGAATTGCTAAATTTGTAAGTGTGTTAAAATGTGTAATCAGAGACTGCTTGACAGAGTCATAGGACAACTGTGGCCAATAGGCCCTCGTAAAAATGAGTGAATGTGTGAAAGATGAAAAATGAGTGAATGTGTGAAAGATGAAAGAAAGGTGAATCTAGTTATATAAAGCATAATAAGACTTACAGAATTTGTAAATTTATTGAATGTGGAGGAAGTTAGGCGAGTATGTAGAGATCGTTTCATTCGGCACTAAACTATCTGATATTACCTGTCGATCCCGCAAGGGACCTGACGTGAAAATATGTCTGTGTGTATGTAGGTACATAATTTGTAGCTGATAAAATGTCTGAAATTAATTGCTCCTCATAGGTACTATTTAATTTATTACAAAAAATTAAATAAAAAAAGCACCTTCACGCCTTTTATCCGGAAAGGATTAAGCAGAAGTGTGCTAGTATATCCACGACTCGTGAGTCCAGTAGATATACTAGAACATCCACGATTAGCCAATGTACAAGACAAGCTCGTTAAGTATTTTTCGCCGAATTTTATTTATTTATTTATTTAACACTTTATTGTACACATAAGATATTACAGCAAACAAGAAAAAGAAAATATGACAAAGAGTACAATAGGCGAGCTTAGCTTATCTGAGCTTAGCTCACTGAGAAAGTGAGTGATCGAGTTTTGATACCTGAGTAAATTTTAGAATTAAGTCTATATTCACGTCACAAAAACTACGCGAAATAAAATATTTTAGATTATATTAAAAAAACTACTTGAAACATATAACCCTTACATTTCGCTGAGTATTAATTAGGGTTTCACTGTTGTTGAAACCAATACTTCAAACTATTTTTTTACGAGCTTTTGTAAATAGAGTTTATCGAAATGCAAATTTCAAACTCACAAATTTCAACATACATGAACATTTGTACAAGTTTATGTTTATTTAACTTGTATTTTCAATTTATGATATTTTTTGATATATTGTATAATAGTTTATTTATTGTATTATGTGTCGGAAATAAAATACGACCATAACAGATCAAGTTGATGTTACATACTCAGTGGCCTAGTTAGACGCAATTCGGATTTCCATTTCGATAGGGTTCGAACCCCGTCATGTATCAATGCTCTAATGGTTAAGGAATACATTGTAAGGAAAGCCAGGATAATATGTGCCCGATATGGCGACGGACTTGCCACTTGTCCTATCATGGAACCTAATATCGTCGGCTAATCGTGGGTGCATATGTACTTCTGCCTACCAGTTCGGGGATATGGGCGTGACGATTTTTATTTAAGTTGATGTTAAAATATTATATTAATATACAAGGAATAACTTGGTGATGACTGACCTGTGCTGCCTATAGGCGATGTAAATATTTTCCCCTTAGGTAATATGTTTGTTTGCTTTCTTATATCCATCTCATAAAAAATCTTAATCCCAGCCACTATCAAACTATTCTCAAACACCTGATAACACCACCCAGATGTGATTCGTACAACTTTGAGATTTACGCGGGATGTATATCATTGTGATAACATCTTTGATCTTTTTTTGCCGCAACTGGGTTTATGTGTGTTATGGTCTATAATACCACGTCTGCGGCAATTTAGTGTTGGTATGATATAGGGCTTCTTGGGTATATGAGATCCATGGATTATGTCTGTGTATCTTTCATCGTTGAAAAACTATCAGTGTTAATCCTAATAATTGTTTTTAACCGACTTAAAAAAGTTCTCAATTTTTACTCTTACTAATACTAAGTGTTTTTTGAGATCTCTTGTTCTCTGGTCCTATATTAAATTTATGGCAACTGGTTTAGGACTCGAGCTATAAAGCAAAAAAAAAACTTTTATCGAAATATTTCAATGAAATCATAATAAAACTTAAAGAAATATAGTAACAAAAGAAAATAAAAATTAGGCTAGCCAACACGAAAAATTAAATGATGCTATGATTGGAAAATGCTTCATCTGCGACAAATATACGTAAAAGAAATAAAACACTAATGAAAAGGCATCATGTATGTATAAATCGTGACACTTGGCAATCGATTCTCTCTGCCTACCCCGTAAAGGATATAGCGTGAGGATATTAATGTATATAAAAAGATAAATAATGTTCATTTAACCTTCTTTTAAAAAAAGTTGAGAGGTGTCAAGGGACACCCGGATGGAACGAAGTTTACGATTATTTTTTTATTAGAATTCCTTCACTAATTAATCGATAATAAAAAATATCGTCTCGACACCACACAGTTCAATGCGAAATAGAAATAAAAATAAGCGGTTTGCTTTCTTTAAGAGAGAGAAAGAAAGACAAACAGGGAAA
>DVZL01002977.1:0-14599 GCA_018236625.1 Lasaia peninsularis
AACACCCAGACCCGGAAATACAAACATCTATGTTCATCACACAAATGTCTGTCCCCGTCGGGAATCGAACCCGAGCTAGCTACGCTACGCTAGCCAATAGTACGCTACCCACTCGGCCAACGAGGCGGTCGATATCTAAACGAGATTAAGTTAAGACGAATAAAAATGACAAAATCAAATAAATATTAACAATAATTCATTCGGCCCGCGCGCTGCGGCTATAAGAAAGTTGACAAGCCATGTCCTTCTCCATTAAAAGATTTTATTGTTATTTTACGTTTGACGGCTCAATAATTGGTTAAGTGCACATTTGACGTGTTTGTGGGTGCAAGGGTAATATACAGCTTCCTGCAGGGATCCAGCTTCGACTCCCAGGCCATCGTTTAATGATTATGGCCCTGCGTTCATTGATGCTTAATGGATTTTATATGGTTTACTTACTACGATATGCTTGTTTAAAAACCTGTATATTCTACTACAACTATTACAACTAAATAATAACGAAAACTTCTACTACTGTATAAGCGCATATAGTAATCGTGACACTTGGTAATTTATACTCACTGCCTACAAGTCAAGGGACCTTGTGTGTATATGTAGTATATATAAACTAAGTGGCATACAACTTACCTAATGTAAGTTATTGTTTTCAAAGACTAGTCCTAAGTTAGATCAAGCTAGTTCCCTTTTGCTTCAAATACGTCAAGAGTGTGTTTGTGGATACAGTACTTATAATATAATATATTTTTTAGTTTTAGTGTAAGGTATGTCTTTTAACTGCGGGATAAATTTTTTTATGAAATAAGACAGCGACCAAGCACACGGGGCTTCTGATGCCAATTGACATGTAGAGACAATCGTTGCCTATAAACAACATAGAGTTTGTTACTGTCTGTGGTCGAGTTATTAGATCGTAAGGTGCCAGTCTTCCACATATTATATAGAAGTTTGTGTATGAGTCTTTATTTATTTTATTCTGGTATTTATTTAGTGTGGGTTTTTTTAGGATTTCGTACACAAAAGATAAGTGCTTGACCCTATTATTAAGAGTCCTCTGTCCGTATGTCTGTCACCAGGATGTATCTCACGAACCGTGATAGCTAGGATGTTGATTTTTTTATAGATTATGCATTTCTGTTGCCGCTATAACAAGTACCTACTAAACTTGTCTGTTTAAAACAAATATTTAATCGGCTCCCTTATAACAAATATGATTTTTTTAAGTTTTTTTTTTTCCTTAAAAAAATTCTAAAATAAAATATACAGATATATAAGGATACTACATACACGCCAGATCCTTTTCTGGGTAGGTAGAGAATATAGAGTGCCAAGTGTCTCCATACTTGCCTAGCTTCATCCACATTCTTGTCACTCTTTATATAAACACTCCGGTTTCGGAGACTTTTTACACCACCCTCGAATAATACGCGAGCTATTTGGTCCATCCACTTTCTCTTCGTATATCTGTTTTTCCTTTTATCTTTCATTCTTTCCACATGACCAAATCATCGGAGCATACCCTATCTCATTTTACAACAACACATTCTTTCAGTCCCACTCTTTCAACAAGACTGAGAACCTAAAACTAAATTGAGACCAGAATAAATTGAACTAACACCCAGACCCTCCTGCTGTGTCACTTTCGCAAGGCTGTGTTACTCTTGTTTTGACTATATAAACTTCATTGAACTAGCAAAAAGAGAGGCTGGCCACTTTTGAGCGAGTTAGCAATACCTATTAAGGCCAGTACGTTGTTAGGAGTGTAGCTCCAAATAGAACTTTTAGCTTCACGTGTAGCACTGACTCTTATAGAACAAATTCTTTATTTTTTCGTAATCGACGACATTTTGAAATATTAATAGCTAGCCTTTGTTCTCTCCAAAACAATTTACTTTACAACATTTAGTCAATTAATAAAATAGTTCCAAATATAAATGACTAATAAAGATTTATTAATATAAATAACTCAACAAACCAATAAACAAGTCAACGTTCAAGTACGATATTGTCGAAACAAATAATTATAAACCATAATAAAAACGAAATAAAGTTTAAATCGGATACGTAGGTTACAAATTTAAATTTATTCTCATAATATAAAGCGATTATTTCAAAATGTCATTGTTATTTTAGTATAGGCTCAATGTGATATGACATTTGAACTCGGTCGGTTGTTCGACCCAGGTGGGCCACTGCTCGAATAAAAATAGACTTGAAATCGATACAATACTTTGCAAGATCGTTTGAGGGATTGGAATATTTTATTTGATGTCGATATAATAGCGGTGACTTTTAGCATTTAATGATTAATATCGTTGTGATTGTTAAAGATAAATTGAAGAAACTATTAATATGATAATGTATTATTTTGTACTTAAAACTATTTTAAACTGTCAAATAAGATTTACTTACTCACATTAAATATAAAAATTAGGTTTGATTGAGTTTTTATAGCACTATAAAAACAACGCATATGATGTGTTTCCAACATGAATCTTATAAGTTATTATAATATATAAGGTTATAAAAACGTGAATAGAATAGAATAGAAAATATTTTATTTTAAGCGGTTCTCGTGAAGCGTCCATATAAATTTAAAATTTACAACCGGATCGGAACGCGGCCAAAGAAGATCCGTCGAAAGAAACTCAGCGAGCTTGTCTTTTTTCTTATTTTCTAAATACATAAATTTTACATTATGTGATGACCATTAGGTGATAAAGTTTATCAGCTACCCCTACTTTAAAAAACTACGGTAAGCGCTGACGTAATGTTTCGTTTTGTGTATCATTTTTAGGGTTCTATAACCAAAGGATAGAAACGGGATCCTAAGTACGTCTCTCGTCTGTCGGTCACCAGGCCGTATCTCATTAACCGTAATAGCTAATCAGTAGAAATTTTCACTGATTATGTATTTCTGTTGCCGCTATAGGAACAAATACTAAAATACATAATAAAGTAAAACATTTGAAGGGGCTTCCACAAAACGAACGACCGGACCAATAGGTGTCGCTATCGATATTTAGACCACAGTTTATCGATATACTTAATTACAATGAAGTTGTACTTATAAAATATCTATTTTAATGCTATTTATATAAACGATAAATTCGGTATCCTTTGTGCGCGGTACGACTTGGCAATTTTTTTTCTATTTATGTTGCTTGTGTAGACACATAGAATATACTATCTTTAGATATCGATAAATACCTACCAATCCCTATAATCCCATAGGTTTATCAGCTCTTAAGTAATCGTCCATTACGAGAGTATCGATCGTCGCAGCTCGATGGCTCGCCACGTCTCCAGAACAAACCAATTTCAGATAAATGTATTGTTTTGTTTATGTAGCTCTTACGACTTCTTAGCAAGTATGAGACATGTCTTTTACTTCAAACGATATATGTATCTATCTATACAAATAAAAAAGTTCGAGTGTCCGTATGCAACTAATATTGAAATAACCTCGTTTTACTGAATGTATATACAAGGTACATATAGGTACCAAAATAACATTTTTTTAGAATTTTTATCTGTCTGCCAGTCTACCCATCTGTCTGTTTGTACCCGCTAATCTCTAAAGGGGTTTTCATTGGCAGGTAGCTGATTTAATAAAAAATGGTTTAGACTCCTTTTTTACAATGTTATTTTTAAAATAAAATAAAATAGTTAAGTAAAAACGCGAACCAAGTCACGGGCAAAGCTAGTCTATATTATCATAAAACTTGTGTCGGATGGAGACTCCATTATCACTAAGGAAGACATAGTAATTTGGGTTACTGAATATTTAACCACTGCAGTCAGCCATATATTATTTTTAGGGTGAATAACGGAACTATTACTATTTACTCCACTGTCCGTCTGTCTGTCGGTCACCTATCCATATCTCATGAATCGTGATAGCTGGAAAGTTAAATTTTTATAGCAAGAAATAGGTACAAATTAAAGAATAAATTAAATACTTTTTTTTGAGTAGTTATATAATATCGGGCACAAATCCTGGATTTCCTTTACCGTAAGAGCACTTACAAAATATATATTTAAATTAGAATAATATTATATTCTAATTCATATTTAGTAATCAATATTTCACAGCTATAACTCACGTCAGCAATATTTATAATTTGAGACAGCATCAATTAATAAAGTCCAACTTTATCCCTTTCATACCACCATTTAGTAAAACATTGGGCGTATTATCGGAAAACAATTGTTTAAACAAATAAAAGCACCAATTAGAACTCCTAAATCATGAATCCAAGCTAACAAATCTTCCCTTATTTGAACACAAAAATACACCATAACATAATTATACAATTATTCCAACTTTAACACAAAAATGAACTCTATCGTAAACGCACAAAGATGAGAATCGATTAAAAAAAAACAGCTTGAAAGGAAATTGTCGTCGCCCGTCCATAGACAAAGGATAAAGAGGTTTTTAAAACACGCAGCCCCCAATTAATTAAAGACAATTAGCCGCCCTTCGTAACAAAAGGTAGAAAAACTCTAGCCATCAATTACGGGGTGGGTTCGCTCCAACCCTTTGTTTTTTAAGAGGATCCATTTAAGGCATGGGTCTCGAGAACACAAGTGTGGATGCCGCATTTTTGCAACTGCGATTTATACTTGTTTCTAATTAAAGTTAATGGGTTTTTAATCCAAATTTGATAAAACTCTGAGCATACGCTTATAAAATGTTGAGTTTCAATAAGGAAATAAATAATATACTGGTATTTTTTATAAAATACTAGTTTTTTTCTCCTAGAAAGTCACCAAGTCCTAGCAAGTGGGTCACCGTATGATAAGCGATCACCGCCGCCCAAAGAAACCAGCAACACCGTAAGTATCACAGATGTTTTAGTCTGGAACAAAGTTATTTACGAGGTCCAGCGTAGGGTAACTTGCTTTATGACTTTTTTTTCAGTTTACCTGAAAAACATGACATTGCCGGATATTGGATATGTGCCCGGATTTTGGATATGGCAACTGACTTACTACTTGTCACATCATGGTACTTAATATCCTCGGCTGATCGGGGGCGCATACCTATCTTGATTTATTAATTTCCGAATATAAAGTTTTTGTAACTTAGGTACAGTGACTTAAATTCAAGCTCTCATAGCATATGAATTCATTGAGATGACTAATCCAAAACCAACATAAAACATTTCACTATCGATAAGATTAATATTGACGTACAATTTTTAACGATTATTTTAATAAAAACGTAAGCAAATAGATAAAAACATATTAATCAAGATGAAAGAATAGTTAAATTAGATAACGATTACATAGGTGATCCTGATATGGTAAAGGGTAAAACATTATGCAACGTATGTCCGGCACGATGTCCAAATAATCAAGATAAGATCATTAGATTGCATACAACAACGCGAAGTGTCAGCTTTCAATAATCCGTACATTACATGCACTTGACCATCTAACGAGCTAATCTTCATTATCAAACCCATAAAAGCTCTAACAAAACATGACGTGGTTAACAAACCTGGATTTATAATGCTTGATAGAGAACAATCCAATTTAGATCCTAATAATACCTGTCTGATGACCCATAATCAGCTAGCCGTATCAAATATTATCAGGAATGATTAGGAGTGTCCATTAAATAAGTAGCTATCAATTACCACAGTGTTATCAGAACATGTTGATAATGATTTGGACAGTGTTAAGTAAGCCGTCGAAATGTGTGCGTGTCGGCAGAAAAAAGCATCTTTCTTCATCGAAGATATATTAAAGGATTCCAAAAAACCCTATAAAAATCTAAGTCATGAACCCAAAGAGCCACTAGTCTGTAAAGAAAGTGCGGTAGAGAAGAAATGTGATGAACTGGAGACAAAATTTAATGTTATAGCTGAAGTTCAAAGAGAACTCGAATTTGAAAATAGTAAAGTTCATTTGGAACAAAGAAGAAATACATTCCCTTTGTATCCTACGCCATTTAAAGTTAATTTACCGTGGTCTTCTTACAAAGTGAAGAACCATGGGTATGGATTGGAACCGCGACATTCGTTTAGTTTCTACAGTGACTCAATGCTAAACTCAGATCAGTTACTTAGGAGCCAGCTTTCAGCGAACAGATTTGCATCCGTCCCATACAATATACGACAACCATATGGATTTGATAGAAGTAAGTATATTTGTTACGTTTATCTTAATTCTTAAATTCAGATCAATTAAGACAATTGTGAAATAATAACAAGACTGGAGAGCAAATGAGTTGATAAGCCTTTATACTATAAAGGTTGCATTGAATGTTAACCTTCTCACTGGCCGTTGAAGTTACAAAAACATATTATTTTATTTGTGTTCAAAAATATATTTGAAAATGAGTCAGATAAAAATAATTAAATCAATGAACAAGATGTGAATTTAAAAATACAAAACAAGTTTTAAGTTAACATTTTATTTTAAAAGTAAGATCCCAGTTCCTCTCAAGCTAGTGGATAGGACCTTACAATATTTAGCACGTGCTTTAAAAATATCGAAGATATTCAAAATTCTGGATAACTCTGCCGCAATATTATTGATGCCTCGTTGATCAACATCGTCATTCCTCATTATAGAAAAAACTAACGGATAAGCCGCCATACACATTCCTGATAATATAATTCCTGTTAATATTTCTGTTACAATACTATCACCTAACAGTGACAAAGATACTCTTCAACCAATGAAATATACATAAAATCTTAGAAATCATTGACGTCAAGCTAATTTAGATGATGTCGACCACAAACACAATGTCATATGTAGATTTTTATATACAAATGAGATATATTATTATTCTAAATGCACTCAGTAATTGTACGTAACAACGATCGCAATAATCAATTATTTTCTTGTAATCTCGTTTTGTCATCTCATAGCTGCATGATTACTCCTATAATTGATATTTCATGTTAGAATGTATTTTAATGATTGTATTTTTAACACTTGTTTATCACCTAAACCTTATCACTCGTTTACTATTAAAGGATTTCGTCTAGTTTTAATCACCGGATTATATATATGATAGCAATTCAATTACCTATATAATGATATCATTATCGGACGCAAATAAAAAAACATCATCTATATATTTACGATGAAGATCTGATAGTGAACGAAAAATTATTTTGTGATTATAGTAATTAAATAGATATGTTTAATCCTTGTTCAAATTATTAACAAGAGATAAGTGTAATGGAATATTTTTCATTTGATGATTTTGATACTACTATCAAAAGGACATTGACTTTTTTCCCTTCTAGGTTGCGGAGGTCAGATGACAGTGGCCATGTAAAAACTGGCGTCCTTGTTAAATCTTCTATATTGGGTAGCCATTTAGGATAAGGCTAAGATGAAGAAAATCTAAAAGACATGAACATTTAATATCTTACTAATTTAATAAAAGGGTAGGCAGAGGTTCATATGTACCCATGAATAGCCGACGATATTAGTTCCCATTTTTTTAACGCACTCAACTAACTTGTAAAAGCACTCAGAAAATGTATTTAACTTAGAGAAACTTATTGGTACGTGGCAGGGTTTAAACCTGGTCTACCGAAGTAGAAGTCCGAAGCGCATACCACTAGACCACTGGGGCTCATTTTATAAATATTAAAATATATCAAACGTAATGGATACATGGACAGATATTAAACAAGGTGCTCCCGTAGGGAATAGACGTTGCTTGCCCTAACTGATAGGGTAACTCTACCTGAGGGAGTATCAATTTAGGAGACCCGCTACACAGTACCTACTGTATATTCATCTCCTTTGTCCTAGTCCTATCGTTTCTATTTTAGATGATATGGTCGGTTACCAAATCTAGGTTATTTAAAAACAAACAAGGCAAAAGTAAAAAACAGCCAAGGCTTTTAAATTTTTTTCTTTTTAAATTAACCTTCCCCGAACCCCTCTACTTAAAATTAATCTTTATGGTATGATATTAAAGTTCAAAGTTTTCGAGTTTTGCGCTCAGCAACACATTTAGCGATTCATTTTTGTCATATAGATTATTATCTACAACTTCCAAAAACTCCATTTGGGTTTGACCAGTTTTAGCCCATAATCGTTATACTTTTTTTTTTTGGGTTTAACAGCGAACAAGCTCACTTATCTCCTGATGGTAAGAGACAACCGTAGGCTATAGACACCATGGATGTTGTATGTGTGTCGCTGTTCTATGGTCGGAGTATAAGACCTTATGTGGAAGTCTACAGGATACACTACCCATACGATCGGAACACGACAATGTCATTATGTTGACAGGTTGGCAGGAATAGTTAACGCGGTGAATCCCTATCCGGCGAATTGCACAGCACTCTAACACCAGTGGTCATGTTAGAAGTGACCTAGTTAACCAATGTTCATTTCTTACGAGCTAAGAATTGAATAGACTATCTGCCTCCTGTTACTATCTGTAGGGAGGAAGATAGTCTATTCTACACGGGGGACCCGGACGATCATCGTGCCTACTTATATACGTAGTCGGGCCATAAATACTGTTGCAATTATTAAAAATAAAAAAAAATACATTTGAATTTGGAATCTGTCATTTTTATACCAACCAAGTCGCGACGATTGCATTACACAAAGTAGGTGTGGAGCCAAATTCAATTTTTAAATTTCTCCATACACATGGTATTATTCAAATTTTTGTGTACCAGCCTATTAATAGGTAAAATGAGACTTCCTCTCTTTGTGAAAGATCTGGCCGTCCACGTAGTGTTCGTAAAAAAAAAAGGTGATGAAAGCAGTAAGGGAAAGAATTCGAAGAAATCCTGTTCGAAAGCAAAAGATATTATGTTGATAACGAACCTCAACGTTTGAAGGACTGTATTGCAGCCAATGGAGACCACGTCGAATAAGCATTTATATTTTTTAAATTGTTTTATATTTATGTATTAAACTAAAACACTGTAAAAGTAATAAATGTTATTTCCATTAAAAAAACATTTTTTTTCTATGTTACAACATTTATGACAAGACTTGATATAATACCATGGCACTGCATAAAATAATAAATATAGGTACGTAAATCTATGCGAGAGATGGCCTAGTAGGAACCTCATCAGTGTAGTGATTAAAGCTTCCATTCCTAAATTCCAGGTTCGAACCCCGTATAAACTAGGTGGTAGAGTCTTGCAACGACTCGCCCGGTTTGGTACCACCGCCTTACCTATTCCTGCCACAATAACTTCAGTGCTCGGAGGGTAGGGCAGCCGGTAAACTTACTCACGCGAGAGGCTTACATCCCAGCCTCAGGTTGGCAATGCACCATTTCCACCTTTGGTGTCTATAGGTGTATTTCTTACCATCAGAAAATCCGTCTGCTTGTTTGCCTTCCAATACCATAAAAAAATACCAATGAATTTTTCTAACTTAAGCACATTTTCTGAGTGCTTTAACGATGACAGAATATATCCTGAGAAAATTTAGATTATAGAATTGGTTCTCCTTATGGGTTGCAGGGGTTAAATGGTAGGCGCTCGGTGTAAAAACTATCTTACCCCCTAAATAAGGTAGCCGACCTCGCGAACTATAATGACAATGTCTTGTTCCGGTCCGGAGGGTAGGGTAGACGGTAGACTTGCACACCAGGCCTAACACGTCAGTCACAGGACAGTGACGCACCAACAAGATCTATGGTGTCTATAGACCACGGTTGTCTCTGACCATCAAGAGACCCGTGTGCTTGTTCGCTTCCTTATTCCATAAAAAAAGATCAGGTTTGTTTGTGTCGTTATATCTCTTTCTTACAAAATCTATAAAAACCTGTAGAACAGGCCATGACATGAAGTCTTTACCTATATTATTAAATAAGTACGTTTTAAAAGTTTTTTGAATTAAGTTTAAAAATTCCAAAATGAACTTAAGAGAAAAGTTTTGAAACAAAGAAATTTAAACACAGTAAAACTGCAAAACTGACTTTATACAGACTTTCGTCATTGTAAAATTTATAAACCACCTCTAAAGTATATACCTACTATCTTATATAAAAATCTTAAAATTTATCTGTACAAATAAATTAAACCGTTTTTTAATAAGTTCATTTCATATTATATATATTTACAAGGTGCATATACCAAACCAACATTTTTTAGAATTGTCTACTGTCTATTTATACGCGCTAATTTCTGAAACGACTGGACCGATTTTGACGGGACTTTTACTGGCAGACAGCTAATGTATCAAGGAACGGCTTACTTTTATCTTATAATTTTATTTTAAAAATGTATAAAATAAATTAATTAAATAAAAACGCGGATGAAGTCGTGGGCACAGCTAGTTTGGTATAAAAGTAATCACGTAACAGACAAACGAATATGTGCAATCGAATTGTGAACGTTAACCTTTTTGAAGTCGGTTAAAAAGAAAATATGATAAGAAAGATTCACCGCATTTTATATAATTAAATTATTATTTATTAAAATACCATGGTAACTACATTACGTTGATTTTGATGAATCGTGAGTTAAGTTTTAAAATAATACCTACTTAACCTTTGAAAGTGCAATCATCCATCTTTCCTAATGGGCGTGAACATCAATGTGAATCAGATAATTAACCATAAAGTAGATAGAAATCATCAAAAGATTTGATATGACAACACTTTTATCTGATAACTAGTTGTTTTAATTTTCGAGTAAGTAATAGCATATTTTTGTCAAATATCGATTATTCGACAACGATAGTATTTAACTAAATAAACTACATATATTAAGTGCAAGTTGTCATTTGAAAAAGGATTATTGGTGCGTTCAGACCTTTAATGACTAACGTTGTTTGTACTCATTGAAGTTTAAGCCTAACTTTCAAGATTAATCAAATATCGTTGGTAAATTGTTAATACAATATTTCAAATCTAAAAAACCGCGTGATTCAAAATTGACCAGCGCCACCTACTGTCACAAAATGTATGTTAGAGTGCAAGCGTCATTTACAGTTAATATTTGAATTAAAAACCTACGATCCAAGTACATTTATATTTAGACTTCCAGCCGATAAGCCCGGGAATCGATCTGTTTTCGTTAATAGGGATTTTTGGTAAACGGCTTTGTATGTCGAACTACCCACACTTTCTTTCTATGAAAAAATCCTTAAATACCATATTTCTTTACGAATTATTTTATTATTTACTACGCCCATGACTAATTAAATCATAAAATTGAAGAATGGGCGACGCAGCTGTCATTAGTCAAGTTTAATAAATTTAAAGACGAAATAGTCATAATTCGCCATGTCAGTGTTTTGGGTAAAGCGGCGATATTCCTTCTGAAGCTCATCGAGAAAATATATGACAGACAGACATAATATATTTTGTAAGTACTTCACTTGTGTATTTTTACTCAGTAAAATTATAAAAAATGCCACCAAATTTGGCAAATTTTAGTCATTGTGTATGTATTTATGAATTTATGTAGTTATAAATGTATATATTATTCAATTAGGTTAGAAATTATTTAATTATGTATTATGTACATTATGCACATTATGTAATTACACATACATTATGTTATACAAATTATGCTACGTGAAATTCAAATTATGCCTTCTCTTCTATAAAAGAATATCAGAATAACGAACGAACATATTCAGTTGTTTGAGGTTTTTTTTTATTTTAATTTTATCTGTATACTGGTCAATGATAAATGATGTCAAAGGAATTAAAAAAGTAGTATAAAAGGAATCCGGAATTTTTTGGTTGAGCCTCCTTGTATTACAAAGTTTAAACACTTTAGTAACGTTAAAAGTTTACTATTATTTATTTCAAATTGTAAGTTATCTATAAAAATCATTAGTTTAAATAAAGTTACATACCTTTAAAGTATTGCACCGTTATCGAAGTTTCTCTTTGAGAAGAATTATCTTTCTCTCTCCCTCTCTCTCCCTCTCTCTCTCTCTCTCTCTCTCTCTCACTCACTCACTCACTCACTCTCTCTAATTAAGAACGCCAGGTTTACAAGTTTTATTTAGCAACAAACATTACCTCTTTATTATTAGATTATACATACATATGAAAATAAAAGCTAATACAATTTTGATGTTTATTTTAAATCACTTATCAATTAATACACGAAAAAGGTATTTGATAACCTACATGTAAAAAATATGGCGATAACACTAGAAACTCCACGAACTATACAAAAGTTTATAACTTATATCTAATCATTGGACATAAGTAATGATTTCTATTACCTAGGACATAAAGATGATTTATCTTTGTAATTACATGGTGATTGTCATATTTGTTAATGATATCTACTTTTGATTGATGTTTGAATTACTTATTGATATAATTAATACAATTATTATTTACAGTGTACATTCACATTTTAATTTTGATTAATGATAACAAATAATTCATTATGAGTATTGGTATTGATACTATTAAAATGCTTTCACATTATCCGGTGGTAAATTTTAAGAACTGCTTGTAAGTTTTATCTATACAAATAAATAAAATTTGAGTGTCTATATGTAATATTAAAATAACCGCTATTTACTAAATGCACATGTATGTTTACAAAGTACCGATATATTTTTAGAATTTTTGTCTGTCTGTACCCGCTAATCTTTAAAATTGACACTTTCACTGACAGACAACAGCTGATGTAATAAGGAGTAGCTTAGGCTACTTTAATTTCAGAATTTTATATTTCTATATAAATAAAATATTAAAGACGAAGTGGCGAGCACAGCTAGTGTGAAATAAAACTTTTCTATCCTATTTTATTCTATTTAATTTAGTTTAAAGCAGATAAAATAACAAATTTAACAAACGTGATTTGAAAATACTAAATTTTATTTAGTTTTGTTTAGTCTAGTTTATGCCAAGCGAATTACTACCATTGACTTGTTTCATACCTACAAAATAAGCATATCTTTGAGGTGACTGTAGACTTTGTTGCAGCCATACCACCGACATGCTGCAACCCATGGTGGGGTGTGGGGGGGAGACGTAAGGGCGGGCAGGTGAGGTTCAGCGCGGCCCAGACTGGTGCGTTAGAGCGCAGGTTCAGTGCCAGCAAGTACCTAAGTCCGGATGAGCGCCGAGCGCTGGCTGCTTCTTTACGGCTTAGTGATCGTCAGGTTTGTTTCCAGACTTTGAGTGTGTCACTTTATAAGGTTAATGATTCACCTACTGAGATTAATTTGCCTAGAATAACTCACCTGGTACCAATGCCTCACCTTTTTCTGCTATTATGAAGACAGCAACGGTTGGTTACATACCTACCAATAATATCTTTGGCTTATTCTTTTTTTTAAAAAACTCGACAAACCCGATGAGCGCACTTTGTAGAGATTACAAATTACTTGCTTTGACAACAATAGCATTAAGATAAGCATTAAGATAGCTTCCTGAAAGTTCTAGGTAGGTAAACCAGACATAAATGTATTTGGTGTGCCTATTCCGCTTGCCGGTACAGCTGGTGACGATAAAGGTAGACTTATATTAAACAAAGAACGACCGACTAAAGTGATGATAATTATAATTCATTGAACTGGGAAGAAACATACTTACCACATTTTTAAGTTTTTGAAAGCTAAACAAACAGACAAAATAAGAAATTTTGCCAAAAACAAAAGTTTATAGGCGAAGGCCTATAAACTCTTAAACCAAAAATAAAATTGTGTGTGAGTTGTTCGGGTATTATTTGGGATCTTCGACTTCAGTTAAGCATCTTTCTTGTACTACATAATATTTTCTGTTTAAGCATGCTAGAATAATCACAATTATTTTCGCGGAATTAGCAAATTAATTTTATTTATTTTTTGTTTGACTATGGATTTCCGCAAAGCAACGCCTGACTATTCATTATAAACTCTTATTTTTTGGCAAAATTTTATACTTTTATAAAAGGCTTTTATGCTTCTATAAAAGAAACTTCTTTTATAGGTTAAAACGTGGTTTCAAAATCGACGAGCAAAATGGCGTCGCACAGCACCTGACGCCGCGGATTCAGGCAGCCCCCTCACTGACGAGATATCCGACGACGAAGTGCAGATCACTGACGAAGACTGACCCAAACCATAACTTAAAATAAAACTATATACTAACTTTTATTTCCTAGTGTATTTTATTTGTGATGAATTAATAACAACTTAGGGATCTTCAAGAATACCTACAGCTTTATCTCGAGTAGGTACGCAAATGTCTCAACCACGAGCAGGGTTTCATGTAGTGTTGCAGATATTACGGGCAGCTGAGATCACATCCTTGTTTTCTGCTGCCATACCATTGGTGCTCGACTTTGTCGTATTTCAGGAAGAGAATAATCAAGCTGGTAAACTTAAGCAACAGGAAAAGTAAGTACTTTAAGAGTCAATTGTCTTGTCTGATCGAGTCAAATTATACCGGTTATGGTGGGAATTCCAAAAATATTTTTTTTTTTCTTTTAAGATTATATGTATCTCCAAGAATTACTTTTAACTATAAAGCCAAAACTACTATTAGGAGATTGGGAACAGTTCAAACAAAAACCTTTTCCTAATACGTAGCTTTGCCATCTTACTCTAGACTGACCAATTTCTCTTTCTGCCAGTATGCCAGTTGACAAATCAACAAAAGTCGGCCGTGTGTGAGTGA
>DVZL01002978.1:0-14599 GCA_018236625.1 Lasaia peninsularis
CTTCATGGTTTTATACTTATATGTTCGCGACCTGTAATAGGTCACATACATAGTTCAGACCATGTAACCTATTACACAACACATTTGACATAGATAAGCAATTGTCGTCTTTCCGAGTGTAGGCTAACCTCGCGAATTGTAGAATGACAAAATCTATACAATATTCTTGTTACAATTTCATTCTATCTTTTTTAATTTGATATTATTGGTTTTAAATTGTTTTGATATTATGATTTGTTTTGCATTGATTTGATATTGTTAGATATAAATAGTTTAGCATTGATTTGATATTAATAGATAAAAAATGGTTTTGCATCGATTTAATATTATTAGTTTTGAATCTGGGATTGTTGGTTAGATTTATTTAAAATAAAATATATTTAAATAACCATAAGCCGGTAAGCCCGTGGCATATGATCAGTTTTAAATGAAGAAGCGTTCAAATAGTCTACATGCGAATACGCCATTAAGTTCCACATGTGTTTGTTATTGGAACAGATGAATAAATAATGAATTCATGCTGGTTATAAGTCGCGTGTCACGTAGATTTGAACGAATGAATAAATAAAATATGATAAATGATAATTTATAATTAAAATTGCCTGTGTGGTTGAGCGTGGTAAAGGCCCGATTTTATCATATGAGGTCACAGGTTCGATTTCCTTGTAGGGTATCTTATTCTATGTTTTTTTGCAGTTTATACAAAAAACGAACTTGCCTGAGATTGGGTTTAGTCCCCGGATATGGCGATGGACTTACTATCTGTTCAATCATGGGACCTAATGTCGAACACTGACATCATACGGCAGTAGGATTAAACCAGTACAACTCACATTATTAATAATTGTGAGATATTCCACCCGTGGTAGGTTGATAGTAGAGTTCTCCGACGGCTCGACCGTATTGCTATATCCTGAGATCATAGCGTCAGTTCTCGTTCTTGTTGCATTACATTTATGGAATTTACGAAGTGATCACATCGAAAAGAAAAAAACATAATATGATTTCCTCTTTTTTGCAGTTAGTCAAAAATTGCCGTAACTCATACGTGTGACATTCATCAATCAATTATCTCAAGATGTTAAAAGCTTAAGCCTGTTCTCAAAAAACTCGTTTACATCGAAGCGTAAAAACATCGATGGATTTTGTTATAATAATTTTATCCCATCACAATACATAAATAGCTCGAGATCCGAAAACTCAAACCATGGCCAGACTGTGGTAATTTTGTGAAAGTTGAAAATATTAGCGTTTTGTTAACTCAGGTGGGAAATAAAATGGTTTTTTTTAACAATAATGTGCGTCAAGAAGTCTAATATCAACATATTCTTCAACGTAATGTGCAAATATTTTAATCTATACAAATAAATAAAATTAGAGTGTCTGTATGTAATATGATTTAAACCCCTTTTTGCTTAATACGTGTTTATGTTTACAGGTTAGAATTATTTTCTTACAATTTTTGTCTTCACCTTTTTGTACCCGTGAATCCCTGAAACGGCTAGACCGATTTTAACGGAACTTTATACTAGACACAGCTGATGTAATAGGGAACAACCTAGGCTACTTTTATTTTATAAATGTATAAAATAAAACAATAGAATAAAGAAATCAAGTGCGACTAAGACTCGCGCACGAAGGATTCCATACCATTCCATACTATTATCTATAAAATCAAAAAATAAATCAAATTTGTGATGTGGGAGCATCATATGTTTAATTTATTCCCTTTCTAGTGTTTGATGTTACAGCGGTAACAGAAATACACAATCTGTGAAAATTTCAATTAGCGAGCTAGCAGGGTTCATGAGATATAGCCTGGTGACAAACAGACAGGCAGACAGACAGACAGACGGAAAGCGCAGTTTTAGTAATAGGATTCCGTTTTTTACCCTTTGGATACGAATCGTGGGCACAGTTTGTATTTAATAAAAATAATGACTATGATGTAGCTAAAGTGTAATAAAATAGGTTTTAGGTATTTGAGACAATTATCATTATTATTTGCTTAGAAAATGTTTTTTTTTCAATTAATATGTATAATTGGAAAAGAACACAGCTATAGCCTGTGAACAGGGGCGCCGACTCCGTGGGTGCTCGGGTGCTCCAGCACCCACGAGAGGTAAATATGGGTGCCGAGCACTCGCGATTATGAATATCCAAAATAATTCTCTTTCTTAAAAGTCTATTTATAAATGTAATTAAAAAAGCTGGGGCACCCACGGGAATTTTTAAAACTCGGCGCCCTTGCTTGTGAAGACTTAATAATACTAGTTCCTGATAGCGACTTCTAGAAAGGTAAGGAGTAAGCGATTTTTAATGTTTTGAAAAAATAAGATAAATATAAGACAAACTTTTGGTAAACATTGAGTTTTAGTATAAAATTTAAAATAATATTATATAATTATTGAAAATATTGATTTCAATCATAAAAATATTTTTTAAAATAATCATTTCTCGCACATATCCAAATATATTTGTAACATTTAGTCATTTAACATTAAAATTGTCAAAGTGACTATTCATGTGATAATTCGTTTACTCGTTAATATGATACTAGATGGCGTTAAACTCAACGTCATCATTATCACAATAATTATTAACCGTGCAAAACTTAGTTACACAGCTTACTTATTCATATAAAGCTTTCAATTTCCTTTTTTGTATTGAAAGTATGTACTAAGAAAGTTTTTGCTTTATAAAATGGCAGAGGTCTGGCTGTAAATGGATCTCGATGTATTTACTTTACATGAAAACATCGATACAACCGCTGCGCCGTCACTCACGTGCCGTGATATTCATCCATCGATAATCTCACGATGTTGAAAGCTTAACCCTATACTCGATAAATTCGTCTACATCGAGATGTAAAACATCGATTTATTTTAAGGTAAATTATTCCATCACAATTTACACATAAAAAACGAGCTGCAACATTTAGAAAAATATAATATGATATTATATTATAATATAATATATTTAGAAAAAGAATCGGAAACGTCAAAGTACCAAAACTATAAAAGGTTACAAGTGCGGCCAAGTGCGAGTCGTAATCAAGCGCGAAGTGTTCTGTGCTGAAGCCAGTGTTTTTTAAAACCTGCAAATAAATTCACGTTATATACATGCAAATTCACTTAATTATTTAAAACGGTGGTAAACTTTAAACTTACTACTTGCATTGTTTTTTTGAAATAAAATATTCTCTTCTAATGGGAAAAAGAAGACGAAAGCCATGGGCTAATTTTATACCCAATCATATACCAAAAACCTAAAGTTTAACAATTAGTCAAAGCCGTGTCTGAAATTTAGTCGTAGTAATATTAAAAATGTGAAAGTTTTTAAGTATGGATGTATGTTTGTTACTTCACGAAAAAACTACTGGACGGATTTGGATGGTGTTACTCTTTCACGAACGGGCAGGATTTGGATGAAATTTTTCATCTTATAAATGAGAATAAAATATAGGCCACTTTTAACCGACCACATTGAAATAAGTACGTTATTACGCAATAAGTCGGAAAATATTCTGCTCATTGATAATTTACGCGGGCGATGCTGCGGGTGGAAAGCTAGTTATACATAAATATCAATTAGATCGTACATAATATATTTACACACCGTCAATATCTCGTTGAGAATTATCAGCTGATCCAATATGGCGGCTCCACACGAGTCCGACTGCATCCACTGAACCATTACCATATCAATGGGGATCGTACGGAACAAGTCACAAGCGGACGACGGTTGGAAAATATTTAGGACTATCTGTGCTCGCGACTTTATCCGCCTTTCCTTCTTATATAAGCTGTGAAAGTCCCGTCAAAGTCGGTCCGGGTCCAAACAAACAGACAAACAGACAAAAATCTAAAAAAATGTTTTGATACCTATATGTAACTTTGTAAACATACATATGCATTCAGTAAAAAGAGGTTATTTTAAAATTACATTAATCCAATTTTATTAATTTGCATATTTACACTTCAGCATAAAGTGTCGGTGAAATAGTTCAGCATAATGACATACAACTCTTCTGATAGTAAGTGATGTAGTCAGGGATGGGGTTATTCTAATCTAAAAGCAGTCTATTCATTCAAGTCTTGAAAATGACCAAATTGTAATTCTCGGGGAACTCTTCTTCAAGAATTCCAATCTTCAGCATAACGAAGGATGAAATGAGAAAGATAACACAGCTCCTGCTTGACCCATTTTGGTAAAACATGAGCGATCTTACAATTATTTAGATAATTACAGTGAAATCTGTTATAATATGTTAAAAAACAAAGCAAAGCTGCAATGCAATGAAATTCATTCAGAGTTAGCGTGACAAAAATAACGTAAATATATCAAACATTGAGAACTTTGAGATTTTTCTGTTAAAAGAAAAACTGATTACTGGGATATTGCATAATTAATCTAGGTGTTTAGATTAATATTGTTGATAAACAGACAGACAGATTTTTTAGAAGTAAGATTACACGTTATTCAAAGACACACAATAGGTGTAATTATCAAACAATCCAACAGCTCTCCTGATGGTAACAGATGACAGTGGCATTTATGGTAGCGTTGTTATCCTGTGGTAGGTATATTTTTAAATCTATACATCTATACAAATAAATAAAATAATAACCGCTTTTTACTAAATACATATGTATGTTTACAATAAGGTACATACAACCAAAATAGTACGTTTTAGATTTTTGTCTGTCTTTCTGTTTGTACCCGCTAATTTCCGACACGGTTGGAACGATTTTGACTGGACTTTCACAGTCAGACAGCTAATGTAATAAGGAACGGCTTAGTCTACTGTTATTTTAGATTTTTATTTTAGAAACGTATAAAACGATGAAGTCGCGGGCACATATGTATATTTATTGGTTTTTTATATTAGTTTAAGTAGATGTAGTATAAAATTGTTAGTCGTTCATTAGAAATGTTTATTTTTTAGATCCTTAGTTTGTACAATGTCTATCTTATATTTTTATCATTGCATTCATTATACTAAATAAACTTTAAGTTATACAGCTTGTAAGACATAAGTTTGCTTTTTGTAGTGTTTGGTTTTTTGTGATATTACGTTCGTAAAATGTGTAATAAATAATTGACATCGACCGCTTATAACTTTCACCACGCATAACGCTTACTCTGCATTTGACTTAAGATTTGTATTTAGCATATTCGAGATTAAATCTAGAATTTAGCTTTCGAACTTAAACTCAGATATATTTGACAAGTTTCGCTTAAAATTATTCAACCTAAGGAAATACCGTAAACTAAGACGAGAACTTAAATTGTTTAGTCGAACAGGGTTATGTCTACGAATTAATGTTTTAAAATTTCTAAATACGCCTCTGTGGTCGTGCTTTGGTGTTTGATTTTGACTTACGAGGTTATGTGTTCGATTCCCGGGTAGGGTAGTATTTCCCGGGTAGGATAGTTTGTCCCGGGTAGGGCAGTTTGTCCCGGATAGGGTTCTATGAGTATTTTCAGATATGGCGACGGACTTGCCACCTGTCAAATTGTTAGAACATAGTCATGTACCTCTGCCTACTACTTCAGAGATATTGGTATGATGATATTTTTTACTAATGTGTTTCTCTTCTCCACCCTATTTTTGCAGAACTGGCCGATTGCTAGGCTAAATGGCTTTTTCAAGCAACAACGGAGCTTGGAGCTTCGGTAGCCCAGTAGTTAGCGCTTAGGGCTTTTATTCTGGTAGTCCAGGTTCAAACTTCATGCCCCAGTTAGTTTTGTTGAGTTATAAATTTCCTGAGTGCTCTTACGGTGAAGGAAAACATCATGAGGAAACCTGGATTCATTGAATATTAATCCAGGTTTGGGCCTGGTTTCCCTTCTAGGTTGCAGAGGTCAGATGGCTTTCGTTTTGCTTAAAAACTGGTGTCCTAGTCAAATCCCCTAGATTAGGTAGCCAACCCCAATATCATCACTATATAGTACAAAACAAAGTTGCTTTCTCTGTCCCTATATCCCTATGTATGCTTAAAGCTTTAAAATTACGCAATGGATTTTCATGCAGTTTTCTTAAATAGATAGAGTGATTCAAGAGGAAAGTTTTTATTTACATAACATGTATAGTATACCCGTGCGAAGCCGGGGCAGGTCGCTAGTCTTATATATTATAAATGCGAAAGTGTTTGCTTTGTTTGTTACTCGTTCACACAAAAACTACTGGATGGTTTTGAATAAATTTATAGATAGCTTATACATCACAATAACACGTAGTCTACTTTCGAAGCAACTACTTTAAAAAGAAGGTATGTTTTACGCAATATGTATTATAAGTCGGAAAAAGTTTACGCTTTGATAATTAACGCGATCGAAGCCACGGGCTGAAATCTAGTCTGATATAAACAGGATAAGGTTAAAGCAAAAAATAGGCTTACTCAAGAATTGTGACCGCATAAGTTCATGTGGTGTCCCAATTCTTAGGTAAGCCTATTTTTCCAAAGTTTAATTGTTGTTAGGGCTTCGTAACCAAGGGATAAACACGGAACGATATTAAAAATACTCCTCTGTCCGTTCGTATGTCTGCTGCCTGTCACTTGGCTATATCTCGTGAATAGTGACAGCAAAACGGTTAAAATTTTCACAGATGATATATAACTAGCTGTGCCTGCGAACATTTTTTAAATAAAAGTAGCTTAAGCGTATCCTTATTACATCAGCTGTCTAATGCAAGTCTGCTGGGTAATGCAAGAGAGTATATTTTAGCTTCAGGTTGCCAACTCACCATTACAATCTTTGGTGTCAGTCTGTGTTTCTCACTAACAGAACCTTTTTTTTTTTGTGTTGTTTGAAACTATGGTATCTTACCGCCTTACCTATTCCTGCCACAATAGCGTCAATGCTCGCTATTGTCGTGTTCTGGTTTTGAGGGTACGGTAGCAGGGAAACTTACTCACGCAAGAGGCTTACCATCCCAGTCTCAGGTTGGTAACGCACCATTTCCACCTTTGGTGTCTATAGGCGACGTGTATTTCTTACTATCAGGAAATCCGTCTGCTTGTTTGCCTTCCAATATCATAAAAAAAACATCTTTAGTGTCTATAAGTGTTTCTTAGCAACAGAAGATCCATTTCCTCGTATCATTTCTGTGTAGATTTACCCAAGAGACTCCATAGAGTAATGACAGATTGACATCAGTAACATCTTTAGTGCACATAGTCAATGTTTGTTACCATCATTAGATCTGTCGGTCTGTTTTATTCTATTGAGATATACTAAAGATTTTTGACAAAACCCTTTAGACCAAATATGTTGGTAACTGGTCCTTTGTCTATCAGAGACTTATCAGGTTGACAACGCACTACTAACTTCTTAGGTGCATAATAATTTTAGGAGATCTGTTTGCTTTTGTGGAATTTAGTAATAAAACAAATAATTAACATATATTTTTATTCAATGCTGAATATTAGATGAGCTTTACGATATCAAAGTCACATTCGAAATATTAATTTACAACCTTACGTTCATATGATTTGGGTATATTTTACAATGGCGAATTTTGTTGATTTCACTAACCCGCCAAATTACTTGATTGAAATATGAATATTGAATAATTCAGCGATAACCACACGGAATATATCATATTATTAAATACTAGTTGTACTTGCGAACGTTGTACACAAAATTTGATAAGAACGGTACGGAACAGACCAAGATAAAATAACAAGATAATCTTATGTCTATCTTCTCAGCTACCAAATTTTAACTAAATCGGTTCAGCCGTTCTTGAGTTATAAGCAATGAATCTAACACAACTAAAAGTAAATATGCTATATATCCTAATATTATTTGTGTTCTTTATAATATAGAAAGGAAACAACAATATAGACTACTAGTGCTCGCCCTTATCGTGTTCTGTGCTGAAGAGTATGGTAGCCAATAGATACGCGTTTGAAAGATTTTGACCTTAAAATAGCAACGCACCAGAAAAACCTGCAATGTACTAAGAAATGCACACAAAAGCACAGATCCAGAGAGTACTGTATTTAACAAAAAATGTAATACTATAATAACTGTAATAAATTATTATAAAAGTTTAGTTCTTTTAAAAGGGTCTTTTGTCGTAGACCCCGTCAGTGTCTACGTCGTAGACATACGTAGCTTGATCTACGACCTCTACAATTATGTTCATATTTTTCATGTCAAGTAAGTTTTCTGCTACGAGCAGGTAGAGCCCACTGATATTATAAATGCGTTTTTTGTGTGTTCGTTACTATTTCATGCAAAAACTACTTAACAGATTTTTACAAAATTTTACTGTAATATAGCGCATACATTAGAATAAAAAGTATGCTTACGAGATAAGTCTTTCAAAACCGCGGGTAAAGCCGGAAGCCATGTTCTAATAAAAATATATTTATACTCTTTTTTATATCAATTAAAACGACAATGAAATGAGTACTAAGCAACAATGCTACTTAGAAATCTATATAAAAGGACAAATCAATACAAAAATTAAATATATTTAATTAGTTAATAAATTCAACGTTTTTTTTGTCTGATAAATATCACATAAATGTAGCTATTTGTCGAGAATGGAACCAGATCTCCGTTAGTTGCCGTAAACTCTAGTTCTTCTGAAAACTATTACATAATCCATAATTCTAAGGAGAAATATTATAATAAGCCTCTGTAGGTATACATATTAGTATCTATAAGTAGTATTCAAAGTTTATGTTACAAAGTTCAATAAAAATTAAACGATTTAAAAGTAGCAGGTTAGTGAAATCAACGCATACGAAAATGAATTATCAAATATTACGTATATACGGAGTTAATTTCTCCATTTAAATGTAAAACGTTTACATGTTAAATGAAAACAAATGAAACGATTCATTTAATTACATTTAAAGTTTCGACATTGACTTTTCTATATTATTTAATTTAGAAATATTGACAGTACGTTTTGAACATTCGATGGCTATGGAGGGTAGAGAAAAGGAACACGATCTTGATATATAACTTAACATAACTCCTAAGTAATTTATCATACAAAGTAGCCTACAATTATATTATAGAAGGGGAATCCAGTTTAATAAATATACAGATGTTCGAGGGTTATCAATTCTACTGAATTCACTTGATTGTACGCAAACGCATTAAATATTGATAGTATACATGTCTAATGTATTGGATATAATATATCAAACAGTTAAATTGTTTCGTAACTGGTGATGAACGTAGAGGACTTATTTTTTTAATTTATTAACGTCTCCACTACCTTAAGTCACGCTTAAAATGTCAGTGATTTAAATATACACTTATTGTCATAAAATAAACCCAGCGTATAGCAATGTAACGTGTTTGAGTTTTTGTTTTAACTGAAAAATAATTAGATGGACCAAACTACACGCGCGGTTCTGTATAGATATTTTGCATATGATACTACTTTTGAATATGATAAATACTCCCAGTATTTAAAGATGGTATAGGTAACAAAACTTGTCACTCTCAAGTAACTTCTCTAATCACCTCTTGGCTTCCCTACATTTATCAAAGTGTTAGTTTATATGTTTTAGGTTAGTTAGTTAGTTTATAGGTTTATGTCTAAACGCCTACACAGATCGTTATACAGTTTGAATATGGATGTTAATACTTATTATTAATAAGTCCATGTGGCTTCTATGTAAAATCTACTAATTTTAAAGTCCAGATATAATATAAAAAATAATTTATATTGTTTCACTAAGTATTATTTATTTAAAATTCGTCCACTTAGTTTAGCCACTCACTGGTATTTTAAGATAATATTTATAGCTTACTTTACATTCATCTACCTAAACTAAAAATTAGTGCTAAATAACAAAGCCAAGTATGATTTTGATTTAAATAAAAACTAGCTGACCCAGCAAACTTCTGATAGACTTAAAACTTGAAAGCTTCTATTTTATAAACTTTTAGGAACATGGAAAGTCCTTGGAATTTTCCCAATTTTTGTTTTTATAAAAAAACCTCTCTTGATAATAATTAACATATCAAAAAATATAGAAATAATTTTATTTGTTTCTAAGTGATGCAATAACTCAGGAAAATAGATACTTATATATTTAATCTTTACTGTATCTAAATACTTCTGTTGTGTGGTATATTCGCTCCGTTTTGAGAATTTGTTATTAATTGTTTAATATCTTATACTTTAAGCGACCAATTTTTGTATAAAAATATCAAATTATATACACAAGTAAACAAATCTAGTAATATTTTGTATGCTTATTTTTCAATGCATAAAAAACATATGATAATATTTATTCACGTTATTGATAACAAAAACTATGTTTTCGAATCTATATATGAATTTGGTTTATTATAAAAAAATTCATAATTTCGATTCGAATTAATATTGGCGCATTTTATATTATATTTAATTTTAATATGGACGTACACTTGGGTTCTAAATTTAAATTCTTTTTTTATTTAATGCTATCTAGTTTATTAGTTAATAACTGGTTTGTTTATTTATTCTTAAAAAATATTGAAATGTCAAGAATTAAAAACGGTTCTCATACAGTCCTTTTATATTATGTTTAGTGTTTTTCTCTCTACCCTCCAAAGATTACTTAAACTAGATGACAAGCTCTTCATTTATTAAATGATCAACATTTAATGTGATAACGCACTTTACTTAGCAACATAACGGTTAATGGATATTATTTTAATTAACAATAATACATTATAATATATAAAAACATGAAAGAAAATTTCAAAAACTATTTCTCAATATAACTACTTCCATTTTATTATTAAACTCTTGTAAATTCAATAAAACATATTTTAAATTTTTAAATTGTTTCTGGTCCATAAAATTCAAATAGTCTAGGAACTCATGGACCAGAAAATAAATATGTCCATAACTATATGCAGTATTAGATTATATGTATATTCAGTTTTTGTTTTACGACCTTATGCGACGGAATTTTGTCTAACATCATTGTTGTCATGGCCCATGGTCCATAGTGAATAAACTTTAGTTTTCACAATAGACCAGAGTTAATTATTACTTCAATATGCTTCAATATAGACATAAAATAAAACTACGCGAGATTTGCTAAAAATATTGGCTCGATGTAAATCACTTTTAATTTAATACATGTTTAACTAAAATAACTTGTAAAATTGAAGTAATTCATATAGATTTCATTATTTTCAATAACACGGCTGTTTAAGATCTCAGGAACCCGCTGGATGCAGGCCGTCTTTGATCGATCCAATTAGAAGTTGTCGGCGGAGGTCTATGTTCAGCAGTGGACGTTCTATGGCTGAAATAATGATGATGATGATGATGATGGCTATTATTTCTTATGGACCAAAAATTTTTGAATGGACCAACATTTTTTTAAATGGACCGAAAAATGCAAGATTAAATCCTGTCTGTCGCAAATATTCTAGAATCTAGAATATTCTTTGAAATTGATCTTAAGCAAATACAAGAAGGTCATAGGCCTAAGGATATTTAATTAAAGACGTTCCCTGCTAATTAAAACGTCCTCATTGCCGTTGGCTCTTAGGATACATCACTAGAAATGTTTCTCGACATTTTATTTTAAATCGATAATTATACCAAAGTTTAATAATAAAATGGCTTATTTTATTCTATTTAAGCACATTACACATTGGCGATTTATATTCTTCATTGTAAAAAGTATAGTAGGAATTAAAAAGTAGTAATCATAGTTAAATGTTATAATATAGCATTTTTAAAATATATGTTGATACTTAAATAACAATTGTATCTATATGTTAAAATAATTATATTGATGATTCAATATCAAGTTTAGTAAATGCCTTCTGATAGACTATGAAAACGGATATGGTATTCATATTCGTTGTTCAGCCGAAATTTTCACCTTAATATGTATGACAAATAGCATTTTTTCTTTATTGATGAAAATATTAAATGAACTCTTAAGCATATTCAATTGATTATGTATTAAATATGTTTTTGCCATGTAAGTTCATAATCATTACGATATTTTCCCATTCACTGTTTCTTGATAAATAAAAACTTTATCTTTGATTTAATTTTCACTATAGATAGTTTATAAATGGTCTCAAAGTATTTCTTTTTTCGGTTTATCTGAAAAAATAATGTTACCTGGGTTATATTTGTGCCTAATATGGCGACGGACTTGACTCCTGTCATATCCTGCGGCCTAATATCTTCGGCTGATCTTGGATGCACATCTGCTTACCTCTTCAGGAATATGAACGTGACGATATTTTATTTCTAATTAAACAATTTTTATAATATATCTAGGTATTTAACTAAATTTTCCTTAAAACAAGTTGGTATTTAAAAATTGTATGTTTTAATTAGTTCCTTCAAACTTAATCATAACTTGTTTTAATTAAGAAGGATCCTTGGATAGCTAACACCAAACTTCTCTTGGATATAATTCAAATTTCGTCTCTTTATTTAAGTTTACTGGATACTTTATCATGTAAACTGAAACGAGACAAGGTTACTGACGTTATGATTTTAGAAATAAGTAATATGCTACAAAATTGACAACCAAGTAATGAAAAAAATTCTCAGTGGCCCAGTGATGTGAGCTTCAAACTTCTATTTCGGTAGTTCAGGTTCAAACCCTCCATGTAGTAATGAGTTTTTCTTCTCAAAGTGTGCTCTTACGGTGAAGAAAAACATGGTGAGGAAACCCGGGATTTCTGTCTGATATGACTATGATGTCCCTTTGGAAAAACTCCGATACAAAAAGTTAAGCTTCATTGGGAATTCTGATAAATCTATTTGGATCGAAAAATTTCCAGATAAAATTTGTATTGTGATGTATCAGTGAATATGAAAATTTGAGATTTATTCGGGTTTTCCACGTTGTAATATATATGATTGTAATTAAGTATTTGGAATCTCTGTTTCAAATACACAATAGTTTACTTCCACTCAATCATCGTGTTTATTTGGATACAACTGGAACTTTCAGTAGGGGTGACTTGATGTGAATGGACTTGCTATCGTCAGTGTACCTTTGTAAAAATGACATTTCTTTTTTACTTACTTACCTCTTTCTTCAATATATTGTTTCAAGTCAAAAACCGTGAAAACCAATCCTCATGCAAATACACTCAAAGAAGTGAAACCTCAAACATATCTTGGAATGCTCTGGACTCATCGATAAATTTTATAAACAAATTACTATGTCTTATTATGTCTCTAATTGGGATGTATTACCAAAATACATTATCATCGACGCTGTATTCATATAGGAAAAAAATTAAAATTAAATGTCTGGATTTAATATGTATCATCAATTGGCTGAGTTTCAACATCGTAAGACTCATAAGATTAACTAAAAGTCTACAGAAGAACACTTCTTTCTTTAAAATTTAAAAGCAATATTGTTTTTAGAGAATAATACGAGGAATGCTTTAACATAAGTATCTTTAAATTTAATGTAAAGTATAAGATTCCTATACGTATAAAATCCATTTTTTTATTTCTAATGCAATTGATACATGCTAGGATATTAGGAAAACTATAATTTTAAATGTTAAAAAATAGACGACAATTATATAAATGACAGATATAAGTCGCTAACGTGTAATGATCCTAAATAGATAAACATTTGGAGTCGCCATACATTGCAATGATTATATCATTCTAGGATTAAAAAATATTTGCGTTAAATACAGGCTTACATATATTTTATTATGAGGTAAATAATGAAATAGTTTTGACGGTAATTAATAAACATTGTTTATTATAAGTCTAAAGCAGACGGTTTTTGATGGTAAAAACAAATATTTCATCCATGTGAAATATCTTTACGATAGCAAAATGATTTTGGGGCGTTGTCAAACTGAGCTTATTTATAAAAACGGATAACTTATCTATAAAAATGACATTGACAAATAATTTGAAGCCAATAATTGTTTGTGAAATATTCCAATAGATTAATTAACAAGAATTAGATATATTTTGTTTGCAGTTTATGATTTTGCAAAAAAATAGTATATTGTATTTACTTTTTTACTAGACGTAATCAAAAAAAGGTAAAATGCAAGGGAAAAAAGCCGTCACTTTACGCCCAGAGGGTAGAAAATTAATCTTATTTAAATATTTTATTTTTGTTTACAAGAAATAATATAATCATTGTCAATTTAACGTTTTATTTCTACAACTTTAAATATATTAATTTAAGGAAACTTACTGACGTATATAAAAAGAGTAGGTCTATCCAGTTTCAAGCTATATTATAAATCAACAAATTTACACCTAAGAGAGTTCGATTAAATGTTAGATTTGGCAATACCTTATGAAATTTACTCTTAAAATGGCGTAAAATTATAAGGCACGGTTTGAATACTTGACTAAATTACTTAATTAGAGAAGGACGTAACTCGACTACCATTATCTAACAGTAATGCGAAATTATAATAAAAATAAAAATTTGGCACTTCGCGTACATTTTCATTTGTGAAAATGACGAAAAACATTGATATGTCCACTTATATGTTAAAAAAGGAAAAAAAAGAAAACAAAAAATAAATTATTATTTTTTTATTTAAATTCGAAATGTAACAGTAAATAGTGTTCCATCTGTAAATATATTTTTTA
>DVZL01002979.1:0-14596 GCA_018236625.1 Lasaia peninsularis
TAACCGCATCGACTAACCGCGAGGCTCGGGTTCGATTCCCGACGGGGACAGACATTTGTGTGATGAACATAGATGTTAGTATTTCTGGGTCTGGGTGTTTATTAAATTTATTCTGGTATCTATTTAAGTATCGTTGTCTAACACCCATAACATAAGCATTTAATTTGCTTACTTTCGGGTTAAATCAATTTGTGTAATTTGTCCTGTAATATTTATTTATTAAGATAAAAGAAATTAGTGACGAACAAGGTACTGTCTCCAATATTAAACATTTATCTCTTTCTCATAGAGTCAGCTCTCTCACACAAAAAAGGCCGACTTGTTTTGACTTCATCAACACAAAACTTGCAGAGAGGTTGAACAGTTTAGAAAGAAATAGCAGTGCTACGTATTCGGGACATGTCTTTTATAGGAGTGTAATCTCCTGCTTCGTGCTTTTTTTAATTTTGCGAAAGACATTGAAGTCATGACAATGATCCAAACTTAAAATGGTGGCTATCAAATGACATGTTCTGAAAAAAAAATTACGATAAAATTATATGTATCTTTTGTTTTTTCTTTCTTTATATTTTTGCTATTCAAATAATTACATGCTTCTGTTTTATAACTACCTATATGTTAAACTCTTTTCATTGGTGGAAACTGATGGGGTACTTTATAATAACTCTATCATGTACGAATTTATTGACTTACCTAATCCTGGCGCCATAATTACATTGTCGTGTTCCGATCAGGGTACCTGCTAGACTTGCATATCAAGCCCAATAGCTCGACCCGAGGACAACGACGCAACTATCTATGGTGTCGATAGGCCACGGTTGTCTCTTACCATCAAAAGAGTCGTGCTTGTGACAATATGATAATTAAGTAGAAGTCGGTGTTTTACAGCTTTACTGCTTTTAAATTATTGGTTCCACTAAAACAGGTAAACGCGTCTAAAGTTTATGTGCTCCTAAACATAATTGCAAAATTCAATGCAACTTCATTAAGGACTATAACGGATGTTACCAGTGGTTTGAAATGTCAAGGATCTCGTAAAACGGTTGCAAATCTAAAAGTAGCACATAAATCATTCGTCACTGTTTAGATCGTTAACGTTTATTTTTTAACCAGTGCGTGTTCGGTTCCACTTGTAACGTTAATCAGTATAAAAGATGCCATGGCTACACTTTCAAACGTACTAATACGCAAAAATATATTATAAGTTTAAAAGTACCCAACTAAAGAACAAAAACGCAAAAATAAATTGAGAATCTCACCCTTTTTTAAATTGGTTTAAAATGTTGAAGCCGTTTAAAAAAAATAAATAACGCAAACGCAAGAGGACTAAACGTGACGTCATTTGTTCGAAAACTTTACTACCATGACCTAGGACTCTCACTTACACGCCTTAATGCTCGATTCAGATGTTAAACTAAATTTGAATTTAGAATATAGATGAACTTCATTTTATTTTTTCTAATTGTCTAAAAAAAATTGGTGTCCATCTTGGTATTTAGGATGACATCACCTTTTCATATGAACTAACCTCAAATTTGAATGTAAGTAACTGAAGTATACAAAAAACAACAGCTAACAAGGCAAGTTAAATTTTGTAAATGAAAAGACACGGTTAAGCATCTATGTTTGGGGCTTGTCAGATATAAAATACAAAATGGCGCATCATTTCGAATTTTAAAACACAAATAAATACAATGTATTCGACGTAGCGGTCCGCGATTCTGTTCGATATCGATGTTCTATTTTCAACGGACATTCGAATTTCAAATTGTTTTCGGCCACAGTTTTTGTACTAAATATGCAATAGCCTATCAGAATCAAAAGATTTACATTTCGTATATATATCCATAAATGAATTACTACGTGTCGCATTCCCGATATTGGAAAATGTTTTTATTTTTAAAAAACAATTAACCCGTCGCCTTTACGTATATAGGTACCATAGATGTTATAGGTACGTCGCTGTCGCCAGGATGCTAAACCTAATATGTAAATTTACTGGCAACAGTATTAAGTAGCTCTACTCCTCAAACCAGAACATGACACTGTCATTGACAGAACATGACATACCGGTTCGGTCAAATTGCAAATCATTTTATCATGATGGGAAATTGCAGTATATTATTTTAAAGCGTTTTTAGCCACACTCTTCTTGTATACTCTTTTAGACACCTCTGTAGCAAGAACGGCTTAATTTTTGACAATATATAAATTTTTCTGACAATATATAAACGACGATGATTGATAAAAAAACATTTTTTAAGTAAATTTTATTTTATGATACGGACTAACTTGTTGCTAACCGAGTAGCTGTTACAACTTCACCGGACTTTGTGGGCGAGCAGAGTGCTCAGCCCGGATAATTATTATTTATACGGAGGGGATTTTCTAGAACGCCAACACTGGGGGCTATCTCCCGGGAGATCGAACCTCGACCCGGTGTTGCGTTCTGGTTAACGGGACGTAATAGTTTCAATATAAAGATTAAGTTTATTAGAAATTTAGAGCCTGTGTATTAACAATGTAGATCTTAATTTTATTCGCAATGTTAAGCTTAAGTATGTTAGCAAAACAGAGTTTAATTATTAGCAATAACGACGTAGCTCTGCAATGAATGACGATTCACCTCGTTCGTGTCACGATTACTAATCGCGTGACATTACGTAACACGATTTCCGTTGTAGACACGTGATTAGAGGATAAGTGGTCACCGGAGAAAATTGTGACCGACTGCTGCACGTTCAGTACTACCGTATTATTTGTGTTAAGAATTACTAAGCGCTTTAACACTTATTGGATAGCAGACTATTCCAGAGATAATTACTAGGTTATTTTATTATCGGGCAACGGTAACTAGCGTAACATGTACTCATAGACGTGGGGAAGTTAAATTTGCGAAGCCCCAAGACCCATTTTCTTTTGACCATAAAATATTTAACAAGACAAATAAAATTGGAGTGTTTCAATGTAATATAAAACAGATTTTTACTAATTGCATATGTATGTTTACAAGGTACAAGGTACATATACCAGCCGTTTCAGAGATTAGCGGGTACAAACAGACAGACTATAATTTTAAAAATATATTGTTTTGGTACATGTACCTACTTACCTTGTAAACTTGCGTTTTATGCATTTAGTAAAAAGCGGTTATTTTAATATTACATACACTCCAATTTTATTTATTTGTATAGATTATTCTTTTAATTCAACTCGTTTAAACGTAGATCTTAATGGCGTCCTAGAATACGGGTCTATACGTGCAACGAATCCAAAGTTCCATTACGTAATAACTTTTGCTTTTCTATAAACACTCAAGGGATTAGAGAGTGTGAAACGATCGAAACAAATTCTATTAAAATTGAACAAAAACAACAGTTTAATTAGATTTTAATCGAACAGAACGTGACGTTCTAAAATTGGAATATTTTTAATCTCAAGACATAATGGAGGCATTCAATTCTGCGATTGCGTAAGATAATTACCGTCGTTTTTCGGTCCAAATATAGCAAGGTTTGTAGCAAGTGTACCCAAAATGTTTACCGTCATAGCCAAAGATCCCCCTATACAAGGATTTTCACCGAGCTGGTTTATAAATAAAAGATATTTTTTATCAAATAAAATACATAATATGTCAATAAATATATTGCGAATGGGTTGTCTTAAAAATTTCAGTCCACAATATTATTGGCATTTTTTTAAACTTTAGACTGACTTGGTTAACGAACAAATTCCATCCTAATCGATGGATCGAAAAATATGATACCTATAGAATTTACATACGTTACGTTGACTGTTTATTTCCCAGCGTCACAACCCTTGGGTTGGCAGATTTTAGCAGACAACCCTATACTACCGTGTTTTTAATAAAATTATATTTATTTAATTCATTAATTTCGTTTATACAGCTGCCTACCCAAGAGTTATGACAATGTGTTATTAACCAAGCCAGTGTAATAAAAAAATTGTTTATCATATTCTGGACTGAAATTTTTTAGACGACCCATTTGCAATATATTTATTGACATATTTTGTTTCATAAAAAATATCTTTCATCCATTAACCAGCTCGGTGAAGGTCGTTGTAGCGGGATCCTATACCATCATGAATATTGGACAAGTCATGATGAGAAATAGATGTGCTTCACTGATGAACCGTTCCCGGTCTGGCGGCAACAGTATTGTGAATGCAGTTATGGATACGTGGGACTCTCCTCTGGTGAAGTTTTGGTTACAAATGCACACCAATATCCAGAGGGGGAGATTTCTAAAATAGTTTGTGACCTCCACCTCACACAGAAGCAATTGTGGCAAAGTTTTTTAGTTTTTAGTTATGTTTATTTTTTATGTGATTTTAATTGTAATTGTGTTTTTATAATAAATTTCAATTTGATTTTTTAGTTTGTAAGAATACGGATTAAAATTATCTGAAATAAATTATTCATGTATTAGTTCTCACAGCCAGCCGCCAGCTCTTTCTAAAATGGCGCACCTCTCTTTCTGACAATGTTGTAGTGTTGGCAGAGTCAAAACAAACCACCCTTGTGAGTGAGATAGCCGCCCTTATGAGAGTGAGATAGATGTTTAATATTGGGGACAGGTCGATGTTAAGAGTGTCATCTCCAGATAATACCATTAGCTTTATATGATCACAGAACTAAATAGTCAATGCTACATACTCATAGGCCACCAAGAACAAACATAGTCAATACCTCGTTTGTTGAGAAGTTAACGTACACGTTTTAACAACGCTGAATAACCGCGACACTCGGGTTTGACACCCGATGGAGCAGACATTTAAATGATAAACAGATTTCTGTACTTCCAAGTCTCCAGAATTCGTGTTTATGAATATATCTATCTTTCCGCCCGCATTAATTATCAAAGCTTATTTTTTTCCGACATCTAATGCTCATTGCTTAAAAACATACCCTCTTTTTAATGTGGTCGGTGAAAAAGTATTTTATTATTCTGATATTTAAGCTATCTTACTGTAAAGTTTCAACCAAATCCGTCCAGTAATATTTTCGTGAAAAAGTAACAAACATTCATACATACTCACAAACTCTCGCATTTATAATAATAATAGGATACTTGTCATTGATTTTGATTTTTTTTTCCATTAGGAAAAGGCAAAGGATTTTAGTAGTATTATCTGTTGGTTTACACATTTTTTACAAGTCCACGTGCAATAAACCACAAAAAACAGTTATTTATCGTGGTCTGTTTTGATATTTCATACTTCACTGGCTGCGACGTTGCGCAAGAGGCTTTAATTAATATTCTGTGCGTAATCGGTTAAGTAAAACGGATATCAACTATATCCATTATGGAAGTTGGTAATTTATTATTGAGTACCCTGTCGTATAACTCTCCAGAAGTTTCCTACAGATAGTAACTGCATTATTAGTATTAGTAGTAACTTATTATTACTAATACTTGTACTGATTATAAAACCAGATACACTTAGTAATTTTTAAAATCTTTTATTAATTTGCATTGTACTTGCACTTACATACAGTAAGTGTATGTTCGGGTGGAATCTTAGAAGTCAATTTTGAAGTAGATATCTTCACCTGATTAAGCTGAAATTTTGTATCCACGTTTAGTTTAGATGACAATGCACGATAAAATACATGACATCATTCTAAATCCAATATGGCGGACCAACAAAGATGGCGGAATAGTTGTTTCTAAATCACTTCTACAATATGGTTATCAAATGAAAGGGCTCATTGAGAGCAACTCGAAAAATAATAAAACTTTTTCTAAAAAGTTTTCTTTGCTTTTAATTTATATATATACTTATTATAAAACCAGATACACTTAGTGATTTTTTATGAATTAACATAGCATTTTTTTTTGTTTTATAAAAGAATTTCAAAAAACTGCTAAGTAAAATTTTATTAATCTAAAATTGTTGATGAAGCCATCTACTTTTGTTGTGTTGATACATTTTGTAATAACTATGTTTTTACAAAATATTTTTAAAAATTATTTTGCTTACTTAAATTATATAATATAACTATTTTTCAACCCCATTTAGCCGGTTCTTATCCCTGAATATTAGGCGTGTACAATGTAGTAGGTACATACGGCACTAGTCATTTGTTAGCATCTTGGGAGTGTTCACAATATAGAAGTAGTTTCTAGATTAAGTAGAACTTAGGTAAGTCCCTTTCGCCCCAGCTTTAACCCGTTTTAAATCAGAGGATATCGAGGGACCAATGGTATTTGGGTTGTATAATGTAGTTAGTTGAAAAAACTCAATGGAAAATGGCGGGGTTAAAACTATCGGAATGGAAAAGGGAAGCTTTAATCACTAAATCACTGAGATTTAAAATTGTATCTTGGTGTTTAAACAGGGGCCGCTGTCTTAAGGGGTGTCGCGGCGTTCCCCAAGACAGCTATGAGCATCATCTTGGACCATCATGGTACAACAATGACATGACAGATGCGGCCAGCCAACGCGGCAAACTTTTTTTGTTAAGACAACAAAGTTAATAGCTAATAAATAAATAAATATTACTGGACTTACACTAATTGATCTAACCCCAAAGTAAGCAAATGAAACGCTTGTGTTATGGGTGTTAGTCAACGATACCAATACATAGAAATACTTAAACAGATACAAGAATAAATTTAATAAACACCCAGACCCGGAATTACAAACTTCTATGTTCATCGCACAAATGTCTATCCCCGTCAGCTAAAGATAGGATATTACACTCTACACAGAGACCTGTCCGCAATATTTAACATCTATCTCTCTCATGTCAATTTGTTTTGACTTTAGTCACCTTTAAAAAGCTCGCAGAAAGAGAGGTTAGCAATACTACAAAGGGACTATGTTAGGAGTGTAATATCCAGATACCTTTAGCTTCATGGTAATTATAAATAAATTATTTACAAAGCAACACAAGTATTACGTGACCAAAGAGGTTTAATTTGATTTAACCAAACAAAAGCCATGTACTTATTTGTATGCGGAAAACTGCAACTATTGATCGCAGTTATATCGTCGGCCATGGACGTTTTACGACAGGAAACTAATTTAAAGATAAAATCTGACTCGCTGAACATCAAACTAATTATGCATACCCTATTCCAGAGGTTCTTAAACTGGGAATACTATAGGTTCCAGGTTTTAATCGATATGTCAGCAACTTGGTAAATCATATCTGTGGTTGGGTGCAGACGGTATCCGACGTTATTATGAAACCTAATATCGTCGACCTCTGTCTTCTCCTTCGGGGATATTGGTATATTTTTAATTGGTTTTTAACTTGATAAAAAAATAATTCGGAAATATCTCATGGGAATTCTACTTTAATAAAATAAGTTTGAATAACGTAGATATATTCGTGGTGCAAGCGCCAAAAGAATATCAGATGTCTTCTGGCCTATTATTTGTACTAGTATCATCGGTATTTCAAAAAGCTTTGAACGAATTGACATGAAATTTATACGGTATCACCTCAGAAGTACTCAAATTTTAAATGAAAAAACACATGTAATTTTTACATATTATTACTTAATACAGTTAACATATTCTCGCCTCTTACTAGTCGTCTGGTATGGTGGCAGATGATCTATTCTACACAAGGGACCCGGATCAACACAAGAAAATCAAATTTTACAATTCGTTTTGTTTATTCTACAACTAGCGACCCGCCCCGGCTTCGCACGGGTATACTATACATATTATATACCTAAAAACCTTCCTCTTTAATCACCCCATCTATTAAAACCGCATCAAAATCCGTAGCTTGGTTTTAAAGATTTAAGCATACATAGTGACAGACAGAAAAAGTAACTTTGTTTTATTACAAAGAATAATAATAATTATTATCAGCCTAATAAAATACATGAATCTATAACTAGTTTAGGAAAATGTGAAAAGTATAAACAAATATTATCAGAAAACTAAATTTTTGTCATATATTTAGGCATAAGTGTTTTTTTCCAAGGTACCTACTGGGGTTCGCTTTTGCGACACCCCGGGAAGTTACAGTTTTAGAACCTTTGCCATATTCTATATAGGTACGGAGATAATAAGGTGCTATTAAATCTCCATATTTCACAACGATTTATGAGATAATAACTTCGAGAATACGGGGATCTTTAAGATAAATAATCGGGGTCAAAGATGTAATACTATTTTTATATTTTTGTTGACGCGAGTGTTTTATTGTTATGTATTTTCGCATTTAAAACATATATTAAAGGTGTATTTCATGAAATAATAAACACTGAAACCTTAACACTTAGACATGAAAAGAGCTATATGCACCCACGATTAGTCGTCGATATAAGGTCATTTGATGAGGACTGTGGAGGTTTGAAGAAGACTGCAATTTCAGAAACTGCTCCAGAACTTATTTACTGAATTCGTTGTATGACAACTCTTTGATGTGACAACTGGCAAGTTCGTCGCCAAATCGGGCACAAATCCAATCTGAAAAAAATCATACAAGTTGCTCTACCCGGGATTCGAATGTTTAGTCGTAACGACTTTGTAGTCTAATGGTGGAATAATCTAGAGATTTAAATAACATTATTCTTGTGAGAGCTTTGCAACGAGGGGCTGATTTATTTAAAATGCCTTATTCAAGTGCTAGAATGGTAGTGCTCATCATTATCGAGCTTCAATTACAAGCGGTAACTTACTTAAGAAGCTAAACATTACCTCTTAAGCATGGAATTTTCGCAAGCGTATTCCTCTTATGACGTAAACAGATTTAGAATGGTTTCTCAAAATTCCAGCTTCAAAAAAGAGAGAGGGGGTGAAGGGTAGTAAAAACAGAAGCAAAAGCCGGGAAACAAGTACACTGTGAAACAAAAATATTTAAATATTTACAAATATTTCTCTCATTTATAAGGTTTTGTTATACGTATATTATTCAGTCATAGACGTTAAATAATCTCAAATGTCTCGAAACAAACCACAGTAAGACTTGTGAGTTTTTTCTCCAAGCGTTCAGTTTTGCGTATTCGAATTATAATTCGTGGGTGTGGTACGACCGGTTTTCCTTATACGAACATCTTAACCCAAACCAGAGTCCAAACTAATATGGCGTTATGAGAGACAACAGTTTAAATTCAGTAAAATATTGGACAGTGTCGTGATATTTTCGGATTTTAAATAAATATTGCAATAAGTATTTGATTTGTGATTATTTAACTTGTAATATTTATTTTGTAATACCAACTGTTATTTCGGTTTCGATTTTTAAATATTTAAAAAAAGAACGGTTTATAAATTTAAAAATCGTTTTTTTTAAGTAAACCAACAGCTACAATAACAATTGTAAGTTGAAATCGGTCTGCGTATTTGCCTATTATTCTATTTAAATACTTAATATAAAATATATGAAGAGTTTTTATTCACGATGAATTTATTTAAAAAAATATATATTTCCTACGTTTAATGACACTTATCCTACCATTATGTTAACACCTATCATTATGTCAACAGTTAAGAGCGAAAAAAAAATGAAAGTAGATTCTGCGGTTGAGGTTTTCCGCGGACGACGGTGATCAATTACCCTCAGGTGCAACAATTGCCCGGCTCTCCAATTTAAAAAAAATTCTTCAAGTGCGATCGCACTCGCGCACAATGGGTTCCGTACTATCACCTATATTAAAAAAAACGGCCAAAAAATCACGTTTGTAATGGGAGCACTCTTTATACTATATTTATTTTATTATGTTTTTACTATTTGTTATTATAGCTGAAAAAGAAATACTTAATCAGTGAAAACCTTATCTTTCTAGCTGTTACGGTTTATGAGTTACATCCTGATAGATAGACAGACAGACGGACAGCGAGGTTTTAGTAATAGGTTCCCATTTTTACCCTTTGATTACGAGACCTTAAAAAGACAAACGATACAGATAAGTATTTTTTTTATTTTTATTCGTTCGAATCTTTTAACGGTTAAACCCTATTTTGGCGTTGCTTAAATGTCTCGATGGTCTAATGGTTAGCGCTTCTGAGTTTTGAGTGCTCTTCAGGTGAAGGAAAACATCATGAGAAAATCCTATTAATGTATGTGGATTCGACCTAATTTAGACTTTCATAGAAAAGGCTAGCACGAGGATGAAGGTATTTAATGTATTTAGTTATTAGCGACTTAGTAACATATTTTTATGAAAATAAATGAAATTGACTTATTAAGCATAAATATAAAGTTTAATTTAACTTGTACTCAAAGTATCCCATTGTACAATTTCATATTATAATAAACGCAGTTGCCAAATAATATTTATCTTGAAACGTTAAAACACGACCTTGCGACCATTTAACATTTGCGGAAAACTCATTTCCAATTATATTTTTTAATATATATAATAATTCAAAGAGTATTTTGTTTGTCCAGCTGTTAGTATGACTTGTATTCTTGGTGCGTGACCTATTTTGTGGTTTTGTGATCAATGTTTGGCGTATACTTCTTGTGGCCATAAATTTTGTTTTGGTCGGACGCTTTTAAATTGTTTCATCTAATATGGCACTTGTTATTTAAAAACCTTATATACCATCGACTTCAAAAAAGGTTACCAATTCAACTATGAGCTATAATTCACATACATGGATCCATGTTACCTCACAATTTTTTCATTCACCTTAAGAATAGTCAGACAATGTACATAAGATGGAAAACTCATTGATATATGGCGGGATTCGAAACTGGTACTAGAATTGAAGTCTAAAGCGCGTACCACGTTAGGCAATCTAGGTTTTGTAATTATTTATTTTGAGGATATGCTAATGAGATTGAATTCGGTTTTTTGCAATTATATTGTATGTTATATGTTCTTTGTATATTTTTTCGTTGGTTGTTTTTGTAAACAACGGAATTTTAAAAGAAACAAAATATAAACGTTATCAGAAATGATAAAAATATAAAATGATACATAAACATAATAAATATAATATTCTTTCTTTTGGTCGTCTTTCTTCTGGTCTAATCTTGTCTTTTGGTATTACAAATAAACTAATTTTTAACATTATTTTTTGCGAATGGCCAAGCTAATTACTAGTAATTATTATATTATATTTGTTAAAATATTATTTTTCTTGTTCACATAAGATCTTCTCTTTGTAATCAATTGCATTTCATTCTACACTTACTAACACATAGTTTGTCCGGGTTTACGCTCAAAAAATTGTCACTTTATCTATGCTGCCCACTCACGAAGGCGGATAAAATGCATCAATGTCTGTAATATTTACAAAAAAATAAAAGCTAATATTGTTATTTTACAGTTAATTAGAAGACATATCAGATTTATTTGTTAATTAGTTCCACTGACATTTGGTAGAAATTGTATTTATTTGATATGGTAACACCTTTCATCTATGTTACAAATTACATCTAACTTGATATTTTTGTTCTTTTGAACTATTGGTAGCATGTGTAAACAGGGTTGTCACCAGTGCGATATTATTCATGGAGCTGTAGGTATTATCTAAAGATTACATTTCTAGCAAATACCTATACCGAATACCTATGTCTTAAAATATGTAGGATTGATAATTCACTCTGGACTAGCTTAAGTGTTAAATTAGTTAAAAGTCTTATTATTTATAATTTTCCAATAGCATTATATTTTTACAAAATACTATTTCACTTTCAAAATAAAGATGAGGCAACCCTATGTGTAAGGTACTTTTTTCTGGTCATCAACTTAAAAAAAATATTATCTCATAATGTAAGTTTAAATATACATTAAATAAGAGTTTTTTTGATTCTTTAAACAAGAATGATATTGAAAGCATGAAGCTATCTAAAGATTTCACTCTTAACAAAGACCTGTTCCGAATACGTAGTATTGCTAACTCTATGCAAACTGACCAACCATTCTTCCTGACAGTTTTGAAGAGTCAAAACAAGCTGGCCCAATTCGAGTAAGATTGATGCTAATACTGGTGATAAATATTTACAAGTGATATGCATTCCAGATGGCTTGGTGGTCAAATCGTTGTACTGTATTATACTACTAACAACGACCTGTCCGCAATTAAACATATCATAGGGCCGGCTATCTCACTCGCACAGGTGTTAGTTTTGACGTTGTCCAGTTTAGAAAGGGTAAGCAATAATACATGTCGTTGTTACGATACACTCGTACATCTTCAGATAACAGCTTCATGACTGTAACCCATGACTTGACATAAAAAAAACTCATGATTTTATATCTCTGTCATGTATCATTAAAATATCACGTTGTTCTAAAGGAATATATAAAAATCAAAACAAATAATCATGTTGTTTACGTCCATTTAATATACGGCATGGCCTTGGAATAGACATAAATGCATGGTTCTGATTGAGGCTGCCTTTTACGAGCCGCCATTTTGTCACGTGATGGTCTCTATGGGTCTTTATTACCCACTTCGCAGTATTGCGTCTCTCATACGTCCAACATTGATAGATGCTTGAGGGTTATATCTTAGGATATTGAAATAAACTGTTCGAGAAATGTATGGCTTACGAATGTGAAGACCCCATCGCCTAATTATGAAACAATTTAGTTATTTTAGATTTTTTTTATGGTAATGGAAGGCAAACAAGCAGATGGATTTCCTGACGGTAAGAAATACACGTCGCCTATAGACACCAAAGGTGGAAATGGTGCGTTGCCAACCTGAGGCTGGGATGGTAAGTATCTTGCGTGAGTAAGTTTATCGGCTACCCTCCAAACCAGAACACGACAGTGGCGAGCAATGACGCTATTGACTGATACTGATGTTACACACATTTTGTTCATTTTGATGAATAAGTTATACTACTGTAAAATTTCGTAAAATGTATTTAGTTGTTTTTTCGTGGAGTAACAAATACACACATTCACAAATTTTAGTAGGATATATTGTATGCTTTTTATCCTTGGCGCTTGGTGAAACTTCATTTAATGTGATTAAATTTTAAACACTTACACTGTTTCACTAATTTACTTTGTATATATAAATTAAGTTACTTTATATGTATACAATAAAAGTAAATTAGTGAAACAATGTAAGTGTTTAAAATTTAATCACATTAGAAGGATAGTGATGTGAGCGAAGTAGTTTTTCGATCTTTCAAGAGATTCCAAGGTGAGACATTTTAAAACGCATCTAAAACTGTCAAAACAGCTAAGCTTGAACTACGAAAATTGATAAAAATATTTAGATGTTTCGTTGTTTACATATTTGGATATTTGAATGTTGTATGTAAGGTAAGTTTGTTATAATATATTTCGGGAAAAAGTAACCTCTAAGTATACATCCATACTCACAAACTTTCGCATTTATAATAAAAGCACCTTCACGCCTACTATCCCCGAAGGTGTAGGCAGCGTAATTCCAGTGGGTATACTAGAACACCCATGATTAACTAAGACACTAGGGCCCATGACGTGATAGGTGGCAAGCCTATCACCAATTAAGGCACATTCTAGTTCCGGGCAATGTAATGATTAAACAGAATAATCTGAAAAACATTTAAGAAAAGTTATCGGACCTGGAAATTGAACAGGTGACAGCTGTACCGCTACACCACAGAGGCGATAAATACAAATATTAGTAGTATATATATAGAATGCAATACGGTTGGATAAATGCCTGGAGATTTAAACACATTCTTGTGTTTATCTGGTTCTTGTGGAAATGTCATAAAATCCAAGCTAAGCCCCGATATATGTTAGTAAATAAAATGTAATCAATCTAAAGCAACAATAAATAATTGATTAAATATATAAAAAGTATTAATATCACTGCTTTTGTACCCATGACATATATCAACAACAAAAACTTTTGGTAAATGTCTGCCATTTGGCCAATAACAAAATGTTATTTCTCAGAAAAACCGAAACGTCACGACAACTAATCTCGGAGAAAATCCTAACACATTCGTAGAAACTACGTTTTTTCAACCTTTGTATCGTGGCATAAATATTTCGTGCGCAGACCAATAGCTTTTTCTTACTGGAATAAATAAGGGTTGCCAGCACATTGTTATTGGAAAAATAAACAAATTAAATGCACTTAATTTAAGAGCCAAAGTTAATTATTTAATAATTAACTTTGGCTCTTTTTATTGCATGTTTAGTATGCAATTTATGAAAGTATTTGACGTATGTTTTTGAGTTGCACTATTATCAAAGAATTTTTAGATTTTCGTCATATGGGGTTATAAGCTAAGAGTTAATAATATGAGTATTAAGAATTTATGATAAAAGCATACATATAAAAGATATGATAATATATTGACATAAACAAATTTTGCAATTTTCGGTTTTTATATTGCAGAAATAAACCTAATAAACAATTAAACATTTTTGAAAAAATAATTATTTGCCGAGGCAATATAAAGAACGTGCTTGCATGAAAACTTTCATAAATTATTAGGTTAGAAAATGGTAAATCTGAACTCCAACTTACTTTTTAATCTAGTAATAAGAGCAGATGATATATGGTTACATATATTGTATCGAAGTTTAATCACTACACGGTATAAATTAAAGCTGAGATCTTTAAAACTACTCAACGGATTTTGATGAACAAATAGATCTAGATATAAACATTTTAATTGCCGAAAATACATTTTGTT